>CAUHTR010007932.1:84466-102615 GCA_959609185.1 Schmidtea polychroa
AATTAATAATAACATTTATGTACATTAAAAGTAAAAAAAGTAAATTCATTTACATTAAAAATAAAAAACGTAATTCATTTACATTCGAAAATTAACCCTCTCCGTGTAAAAAAATAATGCTGATATTTATAGTGACCCGTTCTATTCCCACAAAACGGTTACAAAATGTGCCTTCAGCTTCATCCCGATGGATTCAAAGCTGGAAAAGGGACACATCTTTCTGTTTTCTTTTTCATAATGCGCGGTGAAAACGATGTACTTTTGCAATGGCCTATGAAACTGGAACTGACATCTTGCTTTAATGTCGAATATATTCGACAAATATACGGAGAGGGTTAATAATAATATTTATGTACATTAAAAGTAAAAAAAGTTATTTATTTACATTCAAAAATTAATAATAAAGAATAAATTGAAATTTTTATCTACAAGTTCAACGCACTTTTCAGTTGGTAGTGAGTCCGAGGTTCCAAATTTTTTTTGCAAGCAGAATGAAAATTTATATTTATATATCGTCTGTTTTTTATGAGCATCCCCTCATCAAATGTTAAGCTGGAGCTTTCAGCACGAAATATTCTACAGGAAATCAATTACTTGATTGTGGTATATTTGAAAACCTTTCCTGATGTCAAAATCAAAATCGACCCACCCCTAAACCTAAGCATCCGTTATTTGTTTTATTTCAGAAATTGTTAATACATTCGAATTAATTCCTATGTAATAAAAATATTGAAACTCATTCCATCACCAGCCGTCATACGAGCTAAAACTACTGACAAAATTTCGTTGTTATTAAAGAAATAGCTAGTTGATGCTGGTGTACTTATTTGAGAACAACCGGCTGTTACGTTTTTAATATTAGAAACACTGGAACCAGATATGTCTCTTTTAGACAAATTAATTTATGCATTGTCTTTAGATGAGTATGTAATCCAGTTGTACTTCCTCCTTGAGTTTTAATTATGTGTTAAAATTGCTTACATTTTCCCGATTGGCCTTTTTTTTCACGCAAGAAATAAAACCATACAGAATTTTTTTCACTATTCTTTTCTTCAAAAATTAGATTTTCCATTTTTTGCGCTGTAAAATTCTACACTAAATACAAAGAAAAATGCAAAACGTGTAAATACTTACCCACAGCAAGCCGTAATAACTTTAAAATGCTTAAAAAATATTTTAAAAATGATTTAAATGTTACTTCAAATGATAATGCAACAACCTATTAAAACAGTTATTTTTTTCAGTTAATAATGTACGCAATATATTTTTCAGTTAATTATATATGCGCTCTAAATAAATAAAAACTACTTTTATGTTCTATGTTGTATCAAAAATATAACATTTATGATTGCATGCGAATAAAAAAGCTTTTACGAATGTGAATAAAGTTATATTTTCGTTTTTCGAGAAATTTTGTAATACTTTTATCTTTCATTCACGTATGTGTAAAAGTATTTTTAAAAGCTTTCATGATTGTATTATGGGATTAATTTGATATACCGATACCGAAATACCGGTTTTAAAAAATATAATACTGGTATCGATTTTTATTGATTTTTTCCTGGAATACCGGGATCCCGGTATTGCGATCCCTAGTAAACAATAAGATTTAAAATATATTTTTATAAAAGTTTTGGTTCGAAATGAGAAAGCATTATGTAAAAGAGAAATATATTTAATTAAAAAATTTAATTAATGAGATTATGACAAATTCCGATAATGCAGAGTTGAGAAAATTTCAAACATCACCCGAATGGATTTAATGATTATAAATTGAAAAAATTTAGTTTCATTACGCTTTACTATTGTGAAGAAAATTCTAGATAATGTTGGCGAAATTTGTAGAAGTCTCGTTCAGAACTTTCACCATATTGTTGAAAAACTGAATGTGAAGTCTAAAAATATAATCAACTTTGCTCAAGTTCCGCAATACTTTGAATATAAGTTCAAAACTCCCAGAACCACAAAAGGAACACGAGTGGTTTTTGGCGCAAATCATCAATATCACATAAACGTTTCACTTTTACATACGTAATAATTGATATTGGTAAGGTTTCAAAATTCCATCTGCTGTTTTCAGGAATTGTTAATAATCTTAATGTAGCGAAAACAACGTTGACGTAAATCGCTCAGATATGTTAAACGAAAACATTTTAATAAACTTCATCTATGATGCAGTTATGACAATAAAACTAAAGGGTTTCAGTAAAGAACATGTTCTCATTTTTTTTTAATTTCATATAGTACACATGCAAAACTTTTTGAATTGGGCGAATGCGCATCAGGAACATACAAAAGATATAACATCAATATCAGGTATTAATACCACCAAATTTGACCGTATTTCTTCAGCCTAAAAGAAGTTTTCAGCAACATTTTTCTACAAAATTTGATAAATATTATCCTTAGATGTTAATGATCCAAATTTACTGACAAAAACTGGAAATATTAAATCAACAAATTATTCTTTGGTTTCCAATTGGATTCTCAAATGGGTTGACTCTGTCCTATGAAACTTTACAGAAAATTTTTAAAGTTTGTGGATTGGTACCAAAAGATGAATTTGTAAATTGCGTAAACCATTAAAAAAAATTTCGATAAATTTGAATTTAGTTTGGAAGTATGAGAATCAAGTTATGAATAGTTATTAAGACAAAATAATAATTTTGTCTTGAATAGCGATGTTTATTTGTACTGGCCTTTGAATAACCTCAAGAGATTTTTTCATTAAATTTGAAATGCAAATAATGAAGCTTCGAAAGTTGGCTTTCTGAGTTTACTCAAAAAGTTTTAGAATTTATTGAATTTATCTTTATTGTATGTCTATCTTTACTGTAAAAATGTGAAGCAATTTGGAAATTTGTTCTTTTTCTACCTTAGGAAAATGGGAAAATAAGGTTACTACCTTAGACGAGGAAGTCTCAATTTCTATTTTATATGCTACTACACTAAGAATAACTTCATATTGTTAAGGATGAATATTTTGGTTTGGTATAAAATTATAAATTCTATCTATTAAAAAATTTTATTCAAATAAAACTAACAATATAATCCTGGTAGAAATTCCACTAATCTTGTAATTGTGTGTCCCAAATTATTTTGAGTGATAAATAGTAGAATTCCATTACTTCCAAATTTTCCTAATGTTTTTTAGACCATTTTTATGTTTTTTTCAAATCCAATAGTAGTCGCAAATCACAAAATTAATATTTGCTTTATTCTAGAATATTCATTAAAGATGGTCTTGTTTCTGGCATGTACGTGTACTCATTTTGTCCATATTAATCACATACATGGAAAGGATGTGTTGAATATGCTATCACCTATATTTAAATATCATCTCATAATGATATTGCCTTTGTGGATATTTACAGATGTAATAATTCCAATTTTTCTCCCAAGATATAAATTTTTACCCTTGATGATAACTTCGCTTTTCTGCTCTATTGGTGTTGTAATAGGATATGTGAAATTTTATCTATATTATTGGACCGATGACGACACATGGATTTTATCCAAGGAAAAAGAAAAAATTTCAGATTCCAAGAAAGATCAATAATGTTTTTAATTTAATAAAAAATTATGTTGATTTTATTGTTTTTTAATTTATTAATATTTCATTCCGAAATTCAGTGATTTATATTCTTGAATAATATTAATTCAAAAAATCACAATCAGACATCACTTTTTCAAAAACCCTAAAAATATTATATTCAAAATTATTGCTGAAATTTGTGCCATTTTAGTTGCTATAGTGGTCAAACAGAAAGTAATCATCTTGTCGACAATTTGATATCACTCTTCACACGTTCCTGAAAAGTGAGAGTAATAAGAAACGGCGCTATATACGTTAATTTTTGCACTAAATAAATATAAATTTTAGTGTGATAATTCATTTTTTTATTAATAAATTGTACGTAAATTTAATTCAGTTCAATGTGTACAAATAATAAATAGTTTTTTTGCTTATTAACCCGGAATACAATTTACTCCTATATCACTCGACACCAGTTGAATAAACAACGTTAGTAATGTGTCAAATGGGAGAATTTTAGTAAATACTGATAATGAACCATTATTAGCTAATATTCTACTGGGTCCACGGACTACCGATTGAAGATATGTGTCCGATTTACTTCATGGTCCCTGCTGTTATTTAATGTTCAACGGTAAACATAAATTTTGTAAGAAAATTAGACATACATTTTATTATACGCAAACAAATTTAATCAACTTGCTAATGTATTTGTTGTTACCCTTTTCAGGCTAACTATACATATCATCATCGACCAAATATGTTTTTTTTTTTAGTTAAACAGGCTTAATAATTTCAAGAGCACATGCACGGTTCTCTCTTAACACTCGCAAGTCAATTTATACGTAATAAGAACTCTTCCCGTTCTTATAGTTCGTTTGGCTAATCCCTTTGAATTGATCTTGATAAAATGAGCTAAATTACAGTTTGATATTAACTTTTTTATTTTCTCCTTTTAAATCTTTTTTTCAGAATATTCCGACCAATGTCTGTTGTTTTCTAATAATCGCAACTAATAACATATTGGATGAGCTTTTCAATCACTAGCTATTTGTGAACATCCATTCTTTTATGTCTCTGATTCATTTTTCTGCTTCTTTTGATCCTCATCCATCGTATCGTAGGATGTGTAGTGTTAGCATATCTTGACATGATTTTGGTTGTTCGTTAAAAACTGATTTAATAACTAAATAAAAGTGATTTGTGATCGGGAGGCGCAAAACCAGCACGCGGATATATCCCTAATTCTAGTAAAAATCAAAAAAAAGTGAAAACACCAAATAAACATACTAAACGATACTATACAACATCAAAATAAAGAAACACAAAAATAAAATATATTAATGGTCGAAACAGGATCGGGGAGAGGTGCTACTGATGGTGAAAACGGCCTTGCAAGAATTGAGTCTTAAAGTTCGATATCGAATTTTTGAGAGTATGTGGTTTCAGCCAGAGGAGATGCAGAAATGGGTTAAACACATCGCTCAAGCAGCTCAGGACGAAATAGAGGTCAGAAACGCAAGTTGGTCAACTGAAAGCCGAAGATTACGTATCGGAAAAAATTCTCCCTCTGATGCCGACCGAACTTTCTTCGCAGTTTAACTGAAAAAGCAGACTCCCGAGCCAAAGAATCAACCAACCCGACCAGAAAAGAAGTGTAAACTCAGGGAAGCAAGACCGCACGCGTAAAGAAGCGCGTTTAATAAGCCACACAGGTCGTGTGTTGGGGTCAATTGAGACACGAAAGTGTCTAAATTTGAATAAATTTATTGTCTTCTTGGGGTTTGTGGAAAAGATAAGCTTGAATTTTTGTCGTGTGTTCAGCTTAAAATGTAATTCTTAGGACAAACCGTTACACATATAGGAATAATATAAAGCCATTTACAGAGAAATGTGTATGTTAATTAAATTAAACTGTGTTGGTCGCTTAGGGGTGTGTCATTTTATTTTTTAAATGTGTTAGGGTAATTATATATTTTAAATCGATTACTTCCTAAACGCCCTCATGACTATTGTACTTTAGACAATCTGTGTACCCATGGCGACGGTACACATTGGTTGAAAATCAATGAGCAGGTGAGCTCTATTGCTAAAACTACTCCACATTGTATTTTCCTTTCGGGTTCTAGACTGCCGATAGAAGGTCTTACATCATTATTCATTGTCTATTTCTATTGTTGGATCATTGATATGTTTCCCGTTGATATTTCCCGTCCTATTTATGAAGGTTTAACTTATCTTCTAAAAAATTTGAGCAGGATGGGCCCTTATTTCTGAGTTAATAAAGTTGGTTCCATATTTCCCATAAAATGTGAGCAGGGATCTCCCTGTATTTCTAATTCTACCCTATTTGAGATCCCAGCCATTCGTAGATTCTAACTCATAACTCCATGATATTCATAAAAATAACGGCGACGGACCTATCCTATGCCATCTATATTTTAAACAAGCCTCCAAACTGTCAAAAACGACTCATATTTCCCATCGATTCTGTCTCCAACTATATCCTATAAAACGATGTGCCAAACTGGTCAACCATCTGCTGTCCATCAGTCTTTCGACCGATGGTTTACAAACGTATCCCAATCTGGGGGCATCCATATATCAGAAAATTATTCATAAAATCGAATTACATAACATTAATATAAATTATAACTATTACTGAAAAATTCAAAAATGAAATAAACGATAAACAAAATAACTCAACTTAATTTAGTTTTATTGAATCATTAAAACATTACATTAAATTATGCCATACATAAAATTACCACAATCCAATTCAACTTTCCAAACTCTCATAAAACTGAAAACTGAGAGCTGCCTAAATGAATTTGTTCTGTGTAGTTAAGTGCCTATTTTAAGCTGAAGTATTTTAAATCAATTTTCCATCGGTATTTATATCAGTTTGACTGTACTCCTACGCCACTGTATCCAATTAGAATACGATAAATTTTTAATTACTTTTGCATCCATGAATGAGCGTGTAATTATTTATTTTTAATTTAATTATAATTAATCAAAAAAATTTTTAATTTTTATTAATTTTTACGATTTAGTTTTATAAGTTTTATAATTTAAATAAGTTTACATAGTTTTATTTTAAATTCATTGATTTAAACAATTTGGTTTTGTAAATTTTATAATTTAAATATTTTTTTTGTTGATTTTACCTTAGTTTTCATTAAACAAATTAGTTTTTTATAAATTTTATAATTTACATAATTTTACTTTTTTATCAGTTTACTGGATATTCTAGCTTCAATTTTAAATTTATTTATTTAAAACATTTTCATATTATTAATTAATTTATTACCGATTATTTTATTTATTAATATTTTATTTTCTAGTTGGTAGATTTTTCAAATGCGATATTTCTTCTAACTGTGTTGGTGATTGCAACTTCTTGCGTTCCTTTATTTTATTATACGTGTTTTATTTATCCTCACTGTATTATGTATTTTATTTTGTATTATTTGGTGTATGACCATGGATTTTAATTCAACTTGTTATGTATTTTCGATTCATTAAACCAAACTCTCTCGATTCTAGCCCAACAACTGTATTAATTTCAGTGAACATCCAATAAAAAAGTTGTATCAGTATCTAAAAGACACTTGAGCATTAGTATGACAAGTCATCGAACTGGGGAAATACGAAAGAGAACACTCAACGTATGGAATCTGTTTAACTAATAAATAATTGATTGTGACATAAGTTTGTTATAAATCGATTTTGAACGTAGAAAAACGGACAAATATCTTCTATGGTGGGTCACGAACCCGCTCCAATCCTCCATGATAAAAGCTTACAAAGTAACGCTCATTTTTCGCAAAAATTTTCCATGCATAAGCAGTCTTCATTGCATTCGAAGAACCAAGGCGGCCAAACTAAGATGACTTAATTGAAATTGACAACAGCATAATACAGTAACGA
Organism: Schmidtea polychroa; assembly: GCA_959609185.1. Taxonomy (NCBI): domain Eukaryota; kingdom Metazoa; phylum Platyhelminthes; order Tricladida; family Dugesiidae; genus Schmidtea; species Schmidtea polychroa. The sequence continues at coordinate 91,935 of CAUHTR010007932.1, forward strand.
TTCACAAAAGGCAACTTCGCAAAAAGAAACTTTTCACAAAAAGAAACTAACGTAAAAAGAAACTTTTTTGATTCAAATTAAAAAATTGATTCAATAAAAGGAACTTTTGAAAATTTTGCTTTGTTTATTTTGTTTAACGTAAATGTTTAACATAGCTAAATTTTCAAATAACTTTTGATTTACGTTAAATTTATTATACCTGAGGTATTGCACTGTTAATGAAGCTATATAGTATGTACTATAAAATTCAATTTTAAACATTAAATATTCAAAAAAAAGCATTTGTTAGGCCCGCTATGAATAAAAGAAAACAGAAACTAACAATTGAGGATAAATGTAATATCCTGACTGCATTGGAAGATGGTATCAAAGCCAACAATATTTGCGCACAATACGGTGTGAATAAAAGTACAATTTCTAAGATCAGAAATAACAAAGAAAACATAAAAGAATTTGCAAAGAATTCTATCCAGTCTACGAACAAAATTAAGAGAATTTCTACAGTTAAATTTCCAGATATTGAAAAGGCCCTTTATCAGTGGTTTTTAAATGAGAGACTCAAGCATAACATAATTAACGATGATATGCTTAGAATCAAAGCGCTAGAATTTCATCGTGATTTGAACTCTGACATTTTGTTTTCAGGCAGCCACGGTTGGATTCAAAAATTTAAAAAACGGCATTCAATTCGAATCCTCAAAATTTGTGGAGAAAAATTATCCGCTAATGATTCTGCTGTACCTGCATTTATTGATAATTTTAAGACGAATATTCAACGGCTAGGATTGCGACCTGAGCAAATATACAACGCAGATGAAACTGGATTAATTGTCAAAAATTTGAATTCCAAAACTTTAGTAACCAATCAAGAAAAATCTGCACCAGGTAGAAAAATTACTGTAATGGGGTGTGTGAATGCAACTGGACAGCATAAACTACCCTTGATGATTATTGGGCGATCTAAAAATCCACGCTGCTTCAAAAATACGACTTTACCTAGCATGCACCACCGCTCATCAAAAAATGCGTGGCAAACAGGAGCGTTGTTTAAAGAATGGTCCCATGACGTATTTGTGCCAGAAGTTAAAAGAAATTTGATGCAGAAAAACTTACCTTTGAATGCGATTCTTCTGCTGGATAATGCCAGCTCCCATTGTTGTGGGGAAGAATTGAAATCGAGTGATGGAAACATTTCGGTTATATATTTTCCTCCAAACACAACAGCGTTATTGCAACCACTCGATCAAAATATTATAAGATCACTAAAAACGTTGTACCGCAAGAAACTCTTACTCAGTTTATTGTCTCACAATAATCAAAATTTAGACGAAAAATGAATGCACGTTACATTAAAAGAAGTTGTTTACATGGTGGTGGAGGCATGGAATGAAGTTAATATTCAAACAGTCAATTCTAGTTTTAAGCATCTGTTCTGCTCAGTTGATGAAATAATTTTTAATTTGCCACAGAATCACTTTTTAGAAGAGGATGAAATTCCATTAATAGAACTTTACCACCATGTAGTTCCAGGAGATAATATGAATGACGAGCAGATATTGAATTGGGCAAGAGGAAGTAACGAAATGTCAAGATCATTAATTACCGAGGGCGAAATAATTGAAAATATTATTATGGATGATGCAGACAATAGTGGTGACTTTTCAAGCCCTGATGTTGACATTGCACTCAGGAGCGTAAATGTAACTCTTAACTGGGCCGAATCTAATTTATCCATTACTGATATATTGTTTCTTCGCAATATCAGAGACAAAATAACTTTAGAGAAGATTATGAACTAGTGTTTTCTACAATAAAAGTTTGTTTTCGTTATATATGCTATTTCTAATTGCTTAGTGATAAATATAAAATAATATTTACTTTAAAATGTACTTAAAAATTGTTGATTTTGCACACAAAATAGAATTGTACACTAAATTCACAAAAATAAACTTTTTTTCGAATTTTGTGTCAAAGAAGTTTCTTTTTCTGAATCTTCACTGTAATCCTTTTATGGACCAATTTAACATAATAAATAAAACAAGCTTCAGTATTTAAGGTTTCCATAATTATATAAAAATGTTGGGTATTTTGTGCAAGTCGGTAATACTATCCGACTCGTTTGTGTCCTTTGAAAATAACTTAAACCCAACACAAAAATCTTTATTCGAGACTAGTACAATTACACTTTGATTACACTCTTTATTGACACAGCCACACTTTAAATAACTCCTTTACTCTGCACTTTTAAATACCAATGTAAATTTTGCGCAGGGGTTAATCTTCCAATGGTTGATGTCCCTTTATAGTACGCTTGATTTTAAAATATTCAGTTATCACTAAGTTTAAAGTTTTCTCTCACTGAATTTTTTGTTTACGTTTCTTCGAACTACTGGCAATTCTGTTTACTTGCCGGTCTCTAATTTGCTCGTCTCATTTGACGGCTTGCCCCAATTTATTTATTAGTCGGCTAATTTAATTGCCTCTACTAATTTGATTGACCATTTAGGGTCTCTCAAATCGCTCGGGTTCTACATAAGCTAATTATTTCCTTCTATGGACTTCCCATTAATTTTAATTTTTTATTTGAACTCGTCTCATTGTTCAGCATCAGCCCATACCAGTTTCCCACGGAAAGTATTCATTTTTAAATTTTGACTTCTTTAATTAATATTTTGTACTTATTATTGTGAATTTGGTGTTTTTATTGATTTTTCACCTCATTTTTGTACCTCTCTTTAAATCCCAACAAAATTATATAATTATATTTTTATAAAATATATAAGATTTTTAATAATTTTGGTGAACAGAAAAACGTGACAATTTGATAACATCTCTGATGTCATTCACCCAAGCACGGCACTGCCTGTAGGAAGGCATAAACATAATAGAATTCAACAAAAATATGCTACTTACAAACAAAATATAATACTAATATGAAATTTCTATTAAAATTTAATCATTTACAATAATTTTTATGTGATAACTAGTCAATATTTAAAAAAATTAAATTTTCATAAGCATAAAATTAATTTTACAAATTTATATAAAGAAAAATTGAAAACATTACTTTATATATTACTTTATACATAAAGTACACCGCATCAGGATCAGTAATAATTTACTAACTGCACCTAAATATTGCGGTAATAGCTTTGATTTTCTGATTGATTAGATCCTTATATCTAGCGCCGTGTTTGAATATTTCGAGTGTTTCATTTGACTTTAAAAATGTTCGCAAGTGAGATTCTTCGCTGTTTCTAGGCAGGAAAATCATAATTGTTTTCGGTTTGAACAATCTAGCACAATTCAACAACTTTCCCGTATCGATTGAGAAATCTGGTACAGATTTTGACTTTTCTGTTAGATAATCCTGCCCTCCCCAAGGAGGAGAGAGGAAAACGACATCAATAACTGGCATTGTCACAAGACTGTTGAGATTGCCGGGCGAGTTGTAGAGATTAGCAAACGAATAGAAATCATCTTTCATTATTGTTAATTTAGTCTTATCAACGCCGTAAACATGGCAATTATTTTTCGTTAGTTCTACTTTAATAGAATCTATATCCAATGCTAAAACTGAAAATTTTATATGAAAAGAAACCTCTTTAATTAATGTAAAAAACCACCTAAAAAATTCCATATTCAATAATCAGATTTAAAAATAATTTTCATGCTTTGAATGTTTATTGTAATGAAATGTTTTTTACAATATTTAGATGTTCTTATTTCGAAGTGATTTAACCCTTTCAATACTGTAAGGACTAAAAATAATTTAAATGCTTACAAATGCACTGGGATCTGGGATATTAGTACTGTATGGTCATAGGCTCGTAAACGAGTACAAACCTGTCTGCTTTGTTGCTGTTTACTTTTTTTCTTTTCTATAAAATTTTGTCAGTCTAGATCAGTGGTTCTTAACCTTTTCAAACTTATGGACCCCATAAATATATAATTGGTACCGACGGACCCCTGAAATTGACAGAATTAAATAACACCCGCAAGTTAAAAGCAAAAAACTTCAACTAAATTTAACTTTATTATAGCAACAATAAAAACTTCGAATCAATGCAAAAACAGAATAGTAGCATAGCAACGTGTAAATATTTACAAAAAAAGTGCCTACTGAGACTTAAATTTTTTAACATAAAAATTCAAATATTAGAATTTTGATGCTATAAAACAGTAAAGAAATTTTACTTATTGTATTAGTTACAATATCAAGATAACATAAAAAAATTGTTTACGATTTTTTGTAAATAGTGCCGCGGACCACTTGGAACCCGTTCGCGGACCCCTTGGGGGTCCATGGACCCCAGGTTAAGAACCACTGGTCTAGATGTTGCTAACAAACAGTAGACACGTGTCACGCTTATTACTAACCGTGTTTATTTATTTGCTATGCTCGGAATTGCTAAGTGCAGCAATAGTTTTTGAGTTTTTTTATTTCCAAAAATAAAAATGGGACCTATATGTCACAATAGTGTTAATTATTGGGATATTATATTCCATCAGTATTGAATAACCTATATATTCAAAATTTTCGTTTTAGCATGGATAAATCTTTGTCAGATCATTTATTTAAATATTTGTTTTTCCCATCAAACTAAATTAGCAATAAATATTTTCTGCTATAAATATTACATGAATTATTAAAATAATAAAAATCGTATTGAAAGGGTTAAAAATTTTTACATCAAAATATTTTAAATGTCAGCCTTTTGATATACAGCAATCTCTCCTATAACGCAGGGCTTACATTCTTAAATCAACCTGAAAAATATTTTAAGTCAGTTACGAGTGCCTAAGACATTGTTTAACGCTATATATTAAATAAAAGATATATAAAGATTAAATAAATTGACTCTACTTAAATTTTTACTTTTTTATACGGTTATACGGGTATTTAAACGATATAAAATGCATTATACAATAAAGCCTCGTACAACACGTTTTCGCTACAACGCGATTTTAAAAAAATCAGTGTATAAATACAGAAATATGTGTATTTATGATGAAAAGAACTTTTATTATATGTAGAGAAGATAAATAAATAGATAATATAAATGTTCTTAAAAAATTTATATTTTTAAAATAATGTTCGTATATTAAAAAAAAATTTAAAAAATATTTGTTCCAATTACATATTTTTAAAACATATTTTTTGTATCAAGGCAAGATTTAAAAGTAATTTTTAATGAAATTTAAATCCATTTTAATGAAAAATTCTGTCGATATTATTTAAAGTGATTTTAAATCATTTTATAAAGAATTGCTATTTTTAAAATATATTAAAATTTTTGTTTCCATTCTCAATCAATCCAATGTTTATTGTAATAAAATTTTCTGTCGATAAAATAATTTTTAAAATTAATTTCTACGATTTTTCGATGCTTTTTTTCATTGATTTTTTTCTATTTTTTTTTAGATTTTTAAATTAACTTTTAAATGATTTTAAATTTAAACTATTTTAAAGATCCTTTCAACTCATTAATTTTAATGAGAATGAATTATTTTAAATTTCAAATCGAAATTTTTAATTAAAATGTTCTTAAAAAATTTATATTTTTAAAATAATGTTCGTATATTAAAAAAAATTTAAAAAATATTTGTTCCAATTACATATTTTTAAAACATTTTTTTTGTATCAAGGCAAGATTTAAAAGTAATTTTTAATGAAATTTAAATCCATTTTAATGAAAAATTCTGTCGATATTATTTAAAGTGATTGTAAATCATTTTATAAAGAATTGCTATTTTTAAAATATATTAAAATTTTTGTTTCCATTCTCAATCAATCCAATGTTTATTGTAATAAAATTTTCTGTCGATAAAATAATTTTTAAAATTAATTTCTACGATTTTTCGATGCTTTTTTTCATTAATTTTTTTCTATTTTTTTTTAGATTTTTAAATTAACTTTTAAATGATTTTAAATTTAAACTATTTTAAAGATCCTTTCAACTCATTAATTTTAATGAGAATGAATTATTTTAAATTTTAAATCGAAATTTTTAATTAAAATGTTCTTAAAAAATTTATATTTTTAAAATAATGTTCGTATATTAAAAAAAATTTAAAAAATATTTGTTCCAATTACATATTTTTAAAACATTTTTTTTGTATCAAGGCAAGATTTAAAAGTAATTTTTAATGAAATTTAAATCCATTTTAATGAAAAATTCTGTCGATATTATTTAAAGTGATTGTAAATCATTTTATAAAGAATTGCTACTTTTAAAATATATTAAAATTTTTTTTCCATTTTCAATCAAACTATTTCTGTCAACACAGGCTTTTAAAAGTGATTTAAAATTTAAATATAATTTTCATATTTTTAAATAATTTTATGATTACCATGGCGACATTTATATGCGAATTGAATAGTATTGCCACCGGCACCACAAAACCCATCGAGAACATAATCTGAGCTGCTACAAAATTCCGCCTGTTCCTTAGCAATATACTCGGCGGTAACGCTGTACCATGATTCTACATGGCAACATTATTGGAAATAATTCATAACAACCGACCTTTGTCAAGTTTTATACCCATATCGAAGCGTTCAAACAAATCATATCGTTGCGACCAGTATTTAAACATGCGTTTATCATTTCGCAATTCTGGGTTATTTGGAAATCGTCTGCAAATGAACACTAATTTTTCAATAAAAAATCCTAATATGAACTTGTCTGATTTTCGTTTCCTTTTCCGTTTGTTATTTTCTGCTGTAATGTAAATATTATGAAATGAAATCATCCAGGATGATTATTATCTTACATTTGACATTTGATAAGTTTAGCCTACTATACACAATTAATATAATTTTAGTTGATTACATATCATACTTTTCTTCTTGATTAATTTCAATGGGAGATTCACAATCTTCTTTGATTTGCAAGTCATCATCTAAATGAATAATATCTTGATTCGCATTTCTGGATGAATCAGTTGATGATGAATTAGAACTATCGAGAATCGGAGAATTTTTGATTTCAAATTTTAAATAATCAACTTTTTGTAACACTTGATATTCAGGTTTGGATGTTAAATAATCAATATTTTCCAATTCATTGTCACTATCTATTATAATTACAGTACTTGAGTCAGATACTTTTTTATTCCCGATATGCATAATTTCTATCTCTGAATCATCTGTTGATATATCGCTCAGAGTATCAAATATTTCTACATGTTAGCATTGTAAATGTTACAATAAATAGATTTTAATAGAAAATATTAAAGTAAGAAGTACACGATTTATTTAAAATATATAGTTCAAAATTATTAAAAATAGTATTATTATGCTTTAGCAATAACCAATCACCTTTGTTGCTTTGAATTATCTGAGCATTTTTGGATAAAAATGGATTGTTTAATAAACTAATTAAAATAGAGTTATTTTAAATAAATTTAAAAAACCAACAATTCGTTTGATTTTCCATGTCTTTTTAAATTTCGTTTGGCACTTAATAATATTAACTACATATTATAAAGAATTTGCTTACTTTTTCCACTTATTTAATTCCTTTTCAATATTCGCAAATTCGTTTGATAAATTCATGGCAGTTTTTTAATTTCAAAAAAATAATGAATAAATAAACAAAATATATTTTTAATTTGAAGTTTATCTATTAAAATTAAAACATCTGAGAACTGATACATTTAGAATAAAATTCTGATGTTTACAGAATATCTAGTATGGAAAATTAGTGATTATTCAAAAACTTAATTTATTTTCATCTAATAGTCTATTGAAATTGTTGAGTCCAAAACGTATGTATTTACTTCTCCCTTCTTTAATCGTAACTCTCATAACTCCATATCTTACCCTTTCGAAAACCTAAATAATCATTAATTTACTTAATGCGTGTCGCAAGCAAATGGTGGGTTATGTGTGAGGAAAATCTTTGACTTATGGATTCTTTTCTGCTCACTACTTCCAATATATTGACATTTCATTCTCTTCGCAACCGCGCATAAATTATTTCACTAAACGCTCAACCCAAACGACGTCGGTACTCGATTTAGTGGTTGACTGTCAGCAAAAGGTGAGCCCTACGATAAGGACTGCTAATGATCTGACGATCCTCTGGGTTTATCGGATAGTTTAAAAGGTGTCATGCCCCATTTTCTCTGTTTACCTAATAATTCTGGGTTAAGAACGTCCGTAAAATGAATTTCAAAGAGTTTGAGAATACGAGCTTATGTGAATAATGTTTTCTGTGGAATAGTTTGTGATTATGTTGACGCAATATATTATATTTGTTCATATTATTTTAAGAACTTTTTCAATTTACACTTCTGATTTCTTTTCAATTGACATTGTATGTATAAAGGAATTTGACAAAATTGAATAATATTATATCACAATTTATTTTACAACGTCGCATTTAGTTTATTTAGAATTTAATTCGTTGTAATGTTTTAATTTTCTAAGAAGATAAATTTTCTTTGATCTCAGGATGATAAAAACACTTTGTTCGATCTATTTTTTCTTAATGTTGGCGCTTAGGGGTGTGTCATCTTAAATTTATTAGGGGTACTTATGGATTTTGAATCGACTTCTTCCTAAACGCCTTCATGATTATTGTACTTTATGCCATCTGTGTACCCATGATGATGACCATGTTGGTGCTGCATACATTGGTTGAAAATCCATGAGCAGGTGAGCTCTATTGCTAAAACTAGTCCTCATTGTATCTTCATTTTCGGGTTCTGGACTGTCGATAAAAGGTCTTACGTCATTGCTCGTTATCTATACTGTTAGATTATTGGTATATATTTAATTACTTGTGGTCCTCATTTATGGATGTTTCTTAATGTTACTTTCAAAATTTTGCGCAAGTATCTAATCTTGGCATATTTGATGTCCTAACTACTCGTGGATTCTTTCATATTATCCAAACTAAACCTTATCTACTTCCAATTGATATTGCTTTCCCTACTCCTAACCTAACTCACAAAAATTTATAAAGGTATCAGCGATGGACTCAACGGAGAAGCCTCCGTATCGGACCAATTCAACTGGATGTCTTGCACATACGTCCACTTACCCATTATATCAGAAGCCTGGTCTTTGATTGATGGTGAGATCCACTCCATGGTGACTATTATTCGAAACATAAAAATTTAAACGAGAAGTAAACGATAAAAAAGGAAGAATAAAAAGAAAATAACTAAAACTAAATTGCATATAAAGATTTATTAACTTTGGACATTACATAAAAATTACACATTACATATAATTACCAAATCCAATTCAAGTTTACCACAATGGCATAAACAGAAAACTGAGAGCAGGTTAAAATAATTTACAAAATAATTTTCAAAATAAGTTACAAGTTCAAGTTGAAAACCAGTTGTGGAACTGAATTTGCAATCAGTATTTGTACTAATTTTGATTGTACATTTATGCATTCTATATCCACTATATCCAAACAGAATGCAGTACAGTTGAAATATACAGTTGGGTGTGTGCAAATATTTTTAATTTAATTTAAAATATTTAAACCAGGCCTGGCCAACCAAAATCGCTTTGCGGGCCAATTTTTTTTATCCAAAAATTTCAGTGGGCTATATATTATATGAAAAAACCAATTTTTATTGAATTACTTCAGTACATAGATTTTTTTTGAACCATTCTGAGAAAAACATTAATTTTTATATTTAACGTAGATTTTTTTTATTGTTTCAGTACACTTAAGTATAATATTTATTAATGGGATATTTGCTTTTCTTTGCGATCGCTCAATGTTTTTAAATCTACATCAATTTTGGTAGTTGCACATTGTAATTGGCTTTTAAGGTTTTGGTCTGTTAATGAAGCACGAAATTTACTTTTATTAAATTTTATTTTTGAAAAAAATATAATGATATAACTTTGATTCTTCGGAAATTTTAGAAATAATTAGAATAGTTATGGATATAGAATTTCCTTTTAATCGGTAATAATATTATGTCACGTTTATTGCATTAGTAGCCAATACCGGATTCGAATTTTTTTTATTTATTATCTTTCGACCTAAGCCCTATTACTATCCCTCTAATTATTACTTTCAATTTATTATTATTAATTTATTATTAACTTGGTAGTAATCTAACTAACTAATAGTTTATTGTTATTGCACCTATTATTGATTATTAATTTAACTAATCAATTTAGCATATAATATTAAACATATCGATTAGGGTTAGGTCCTCTAATTCTAATTTTAGTAACAGCGACACGCATCCCTCCAATGATGTCGCTGTAAAATATCAATTCTATATTTACTAAATCCCCATTAAAAGATCATATATTCCCCCCTTAACTGATCTTTTGCCAAACGACTATAATTCCATCTCTTAAAACATCGATGCTTAACCGACTATATCCTTAATTTTCCTAAAGATTCCTAAAATTCCACCAACTGATATCGTATATCCTACTTTAATATATCAATTCAGTTGATTAAATCTTCTTAAAATCCAAAGAAAATGTACATTAAAATTTATCAATGTATTATTAAAATTTTAATTATTATTAAAAGTTTAATTATTAAAATTGTGAAAATTTGATGCTAAACAAATAAAATTATACGTATTCTTCAACTTTCAGAAATTTGATTAATATTTCTAAAAAATTAAGAAAACTTTCTTGTTAGAACATGATTCGTAAAAAACTTCAAATACAACTTTCTTT
>CAUHTR010007933.1:0-10401 GCA_959609185.1 Schmidtea polychroa
TTATTTCCAAGAAAAATATTTTGTAGTTTAAAATTAGTTGTGAAGTTATTTTTATGTTTGCTTGCTATAATTAAAACAGTTTCTGAGCCGGGTATTTTGAGAATGTTCTTTTGGTTATACATGCAAAGTTTATTGAAAAACTTGAAGGTTTTCCTAATACTATAAATTTTTGAATGTCTTCATAATATTTTTTGTTATATACTTCTTTGGCGAAAAGTTCATTTCAATTACTGCGATAAAATATACGAAAAACATTTATTTTTTTTAAAGAGTGATATTTTGATCGATGTTCCATTATAAAAATGTTGTATAAGTAAATTTTGTAGTCAATTACCAAAAATGAAACTTTCCATAAATAGTCTTTAGTAAATTCTTTTGTCTATTTTTTTAAAAATTTTTCAAAATTGTCAAATTAAAAATTAAATATTAAGTTAAAAACTTGAATAAGTTTGAAAATATATAAATAAAAGAATAAAATTAATTTAATAATAAATCTATAATTTTCGTTGTTTAAATATGCGATTACTCTTTAAGTAATTTAAATTCACTAATAAAAAAATATTCCATAATTTTTGAATTTAATATAAATCTTATTTTATAAATTTATAATTATCTCTAATGTCGGATGAAGTTCCATTTTATAAATTAGAGAAAGTTTTCAATTTTAAGTAAATAAAGAATTCACAATTGATTTAAAAAAATAATTATTTCTAAAGTTCTAGTGTTTACACAGTCAAGATCGCAAATGGAAATGTAGTTGCAATTACCAAAAATATTTTGTTAAGATTTTCACTAAGTGAACCAGATAATATATTAGGCAAATAAAATTATTTAAATATGCAATAATATTTTTGATATATAGAAGTTAAAATATCAATGGAAGATGATTTGGCTCACAATTTGTTTATTGATCCAACTGGAAATCATGTTTTAATATGCATGCAATCTTCTCAAACTTATTATTTGGCGAAAAGTAGCACTAAGCCTCGTTTAATTAAAGAAGCCAAAGTTATAAATTAATAGTTATATTTTTAATTCATATTTTTTGGTATCAGAATTGCTTGATAGATGCAGTTGGTTGGAACATTAAACAGTCATCTGAAAGTAACACTTCCAATATTTTAATTGGCACTTCAAATGGTGAAATAATCGAAACGAAATTTTCTAATAATATTGCTTTGCCGGACCAATATTGGAATAAGGTGTAAAAATCGTGAATCACTGGATTATATTAAACTATTCAAATTAAGATCCATGTGCTTGAAGGTTCAATTAATGGACTAATTTTTGATTCTTATCCAGATTCGAATTATTCAAAATACTTTCTAATTGTGGCTACTCCATCGAGTATTTATCATTTCTTTTTTAAAGACATCAACTCCTCAAAGGGAAGCCCAATTTTCACGAAGGAATTTATACAGATTAATCAAAATGTTGTTGGTAAGAATGGTATTGAATATAACAGATTTTAACGCGTTCACTGCTAAATACGAGATATCTCCTACTGATAGTGTGATAACTGTCGATTTTGGTAATGAAGGCGTTAAAAATTATTTTGTTAATTTATTGCATTTTATTTTGATTGGCTGGGTAAATATATACGTTTTCTTGGTCAAACAGTTTTAGAGGGGTGGGGAGGGTCGTTACTCCTTCCAGAATTCTAATGATATAATGTTAAATCTATCTGATACATAGCTATTAATATTTTTTTCCGCTTGCAAATTTTTTAGGAGCTTTATTCTGATTGGCTGATTAATTATGAGCATATTTTCCCCTAATTATTGAGTAAAGGATTCTTCCCCCCATTATTATTATTATTATTATTATTATTATTATTATTATTATTATTATTATTATTATTATTATTATTATTATTATTATTATTATTATTATTATTATTATTATTATTATTATTATTATATACTGTGAAATTATATTTGATATCCATATTAGTTTTCATTCGAAAGATATTTATAAATAATTTTGATTGGTTGGTTAGATATATTTGTTATTCTTGCCTAAATACTTTTAGGGGAAGTTGTTGCCTCTTTCAAGCATTATGATGTTATTTTATAAAATTTATATTTGATATATAATTATCAATATTAGTTTTTATTTGAAAAAGTTGCGGTGCTTTATTTTGATTGGTTGTTTAATCAAAGGAATTTTTGTACAAATTATTAGGAGGGGTGGATTCATTTCCTTCACATTATTATTATAATATTTGTAAAATCGATATTTGATGTTAATATGAATAATAATTTTGATTTGACGCGTTTCTTAGTAGTATACTTTAATTGGTTGAATAATTATCCCCATTATTCTTGTCCAAATGGTTTAGGAAGTTATTATTCCCTTCCATATTATTATGTTTTGTACTTAATACATTATTATAAATATTTGCTTTATTTGACAAATGTTTTACAACGTTATACTGATTGACTGGAAAGTTATTGATACTATTTTTGCTCAAACATATTGAGGAAAGAGGGTTATTAAGGACAAGTTTCGAGTTTATTTGAATTTCATTGGCACCTTAAAAATAATTTTATTCTATTGTATTATCGCTATTATAAGCTTTAACTGAGTTTCAATAGAGATGATATAAGTATATTATACACCTTATTTGTAAGATATTAAATGTATGTATAAATAAATTTGATAAGATCGGTATAAAAATTGTAATAATTGATGCAATTTGGTAGTACATGAGCCAGATTCTGTGGTTGGTCACAAAACTAATGGATTCGATACCGCGTGGAGTCGAGTTGGTTACATGGCACCAATTAGAGCTAAATAAACTCAAAACTAGTCTGACATTGAAAATATTATTGGAAATCGGTTAAAAAACTTAAATTTAATCAAATAGTCACCTTTAAACCAAAAAGCCTTTCCGATTGGTTGTTTGTTTCTTGTCACTTTAATACTCCAAACTGTAGATCTTTACAAAATTTATTCTATATAATGTTAATTTCTCATCCAGGAGCTAAATGCACAACTTTTCCCTACGATTTTGGATATAGTGATTTCGATCAATATTTTGACCATGAAATCAAGTTTACAAAATATATTTCCTGGATGAACGGTAAAATTGTTACCTGAGTAACTAGTATTGTAATTAGATATTGTTTCTAGGGGCCGGGATTTATTGGGCAACAATCAATATAAATTCAGTGGAAGCCGAAGGAAATATTTTCCTCAAACCGAAATTATTAAATTATTCTTCAACAAAACAAAACATGAAACCTATCAATATTCGAAATACAAAATATCACATCGTCCTTCAATATTCAGACGTGTAAGATGATTTGATAAATGTTATTTCATTGTTTTATTGTTATAATTTTTTGCCACTCAAAATATGCTGGAAAGGAAAACTTTACAATAACAATTATTCTTTTAGAATTGAATTTTTCTCGATTATACAAGATGAAATGGTTTCAACTATGAAATTTGACGTTCTTGGGGAGCAGCGGTTCCGTGGACTGTGTAAAGATCATTCTACTGGCTACATTTATTTATTCACGAATCTCTCATTTTTTCGAATAAATTGTGATCAAGAAACAAAGTAAAATTATTATTTTTATTATTATTATTAATATTTTTATTTATATTATTTTTATTTATATTATTATTATTTTTATTATTATTATTATTTATATTATTATTATTATTTTTATTATTATTATTAATATTTTTATTTATATTATTATTATTAATATTTTTATTTATATTATTATTATTTTTATTATTATTATTATTAATATTTTTATATTATTATTATTATTATTATTATTATTATTATTATTAATATTAATATTATTATTATTATTATTATTATTATTATTATTTTTATTATTATTATTATTTATATTATTATTATTATTTTTATTATTATTATTAATATTTTTATTTATATCATTATTATTTTTATTATTATTATTAATATTTTTATTTATATCATTATTATTTTTATTATTATTATTAATATTTTTATTTATATTATTAATATTTTATTTATATTATTATTATTATTTTTCTATTTATTTTGCTTATAATACTTAGGAATCTTTGGCAAGTTTACGTTAAACTGGGAGATTTCGAACTGGCTGATAAATTTTGTAATGTATGAAATATTTTTAATTTCAATTTTAAGCTAAATTCAACAATATGATTATTCACATTACTGCAAAATCTGTTTATTATAATATCAACATTTATCAAAATCTGAATTTATAACATTTCCAAAAATCGATCTAAGATTGAGTTATAAGTGAATATTGATTCAACCTTTTCTTATTTTATCTTCTGCATTGGTCGTTCCAACTAGTATGTATTTTGACCCAATCAAAGTGACACAAATTAAGAATCCACAAATTATTCACCCCACTAACTGTAAGCTTCAAGGATTATCCAGGTGATGATCTTTTGTGAATCCATATTTCCACCAAAATAATACGCATTTTCTCCTCCATTAAAAATATTACAACATTCATACAGTCAATAACATTAAAAATTGATTTATTGTATTTTATTAATTCTATATATAAAATTTATATAATACAGTTAACAATATTATAAATAAACTTATTGTATTTTATACTTTAAAATTGAAAAATGGAATGAATTTGAAAGAGAAAAAAGGACAACAGTAACATTAAAAAATATAGAATTTATGAAATCAATGGTCGAGATGGAGATTTCTTCATAAAATTTGTGAAAAGATTGAGTATTTTACTATTAGAAACTCTAATTAAAAAAAAGAGGGAAAACTGACAGAAATTATTCAAGACGACTCTTTTCATTTTCAAAACGTCAACAATAGAGACTAAAAGAGAGTGGAATATCTCTACTACAATAATAATATAACAAATCCATTTCAACAATCAAAACACCTTTATCATTGTGAAATTTGATAACTTTGACCTTTGCACTGAAAATATCGGTGATCATCTTGGAACCTCTTTTTAAAACACAGGACGTTGTTAAACCTTTTATGTCTTCTAGAGAAATTTAAATTATATCGACCGGCAAATTTCTAATTCTTCTTTTATTACTCCATGTGAAATCAAAACTCTCGATAATATCTTTATTAAATCGTAGGTCTTTCCATCATCTTCAATTATTATACAAACAAAATGCTTTATTGCCTTTAAATTTGCCATTTTCTTCCAATTATAAATGAAAAAATTGATTAATAATTAATCTAATAATTAATACAATTTTTAATCAATTTATTAAATTTTAGAATATGGAAGAAAAACTCAAAATTAAATTACGATACGCTGAGAGTTTATTAGAACGAAAAAAGTAATTTTTCAAGTTGTGAAATATTATAATTTAATTTATTTTATACCCAAATTTACCCAAAGTATATTTTTAACAGATTATTATTACAAGTTCCATTTTTCTTACACGATCTCTTCAAATTTATTCTACCGTCTTTTGTTTTTGGATTTTTCTGAACTGTTAAAATAGTGTGGCATATGAGAATACTCAAAAACAGTAGGTAGAAGTGAGCCCCCGGCTTCACCATTAGTTACCGCGCAATGGTTAGAAATAGAGGGCGCCTCCCTCTTGAAGTTCAAGTCTCAATTACTGATTTTTAAGATTATGTTTTTTAAAAACTTTATTGATTTTTAAAAATTTTTATTATTGATTTTAAAATGAAATTTTACTTTTTTGTTTTATTTCCCCAAAATATATAGAGGATGGCATCATCCTATATCTCTGCTGAACACAACTTTTTAGTATCTCTTCAAGATTTTGTTGCGAAAAATTTTAATATTTCAATAAATCTCATTTTTAAAACATTTTAAAAATATTTTTATTTTAAAATTTAAAATTGAAATATTAAATAATTAAATATTTATTATTTAATTAAAAGGATATTTTTAAAATAAATATAAACAATCTAACCCAAATTTGGATTTGGCTTATTTTCTGTGTTTATTAAAAAGCTTGTCATGTCCATTGCAGATTTGAAAACAATTTCTAGAATAATTAACCAAATTATAAAATCAAGTTTTACTTAAAAATTATTTATAATTTAAAAACAAAAAATTCCTCCAAAATGAATTTAATTAAAAAAAAGTAAGAAAAATCAGCTGGAGGATTTTTCGCTGGGAAATTTGTTTAACATAGAAAATTTCAGAATACCGTTCAATATTAGAACAACTTTGAAGTAACGCAAACACAAATATTCCATTAATATCATATTTTTCTTTATTTATTTGAACTCTTGTAATGTGATTTGTAATGAAGTATAGTTATTTTTGATTGGTTTTCTTATTTTCATTTCTGTTCTTTTTGTTTTGTTTATTTTCACGAATTTTTGTTTTATTTAAATAAAAATAATGCTAAATAAAGTTTAAAAATTCAACAGTATATTTTAATGCTAAATAAATTTTATTATGAAAAGGTTTCTTGGACCATTTTCCTTAGCACCATATTATTTTGAATTTGGACTCTTTGTTTTGGCCCTTTTGTCTAAATACATTATTTTCTAATGCAATAATAATTTAGAAATCGATTTATTTATCAATATTATCTTTATATTTAATAAATTAATGATTAAGAAAATTAGTATATAACATGTTGGTAAATAAGGAATGCCGTTTTCAGTATAGTTGAACTGTAACGTATAATATTTGTTTGTTAAATGACGCATTATAACGTGTGATAAGAAATGGATCCTGTATGATAACCGAGAACGATCGGCTCAGTGATTTAATCAAAATGAAGCACCGAAACATTTTGCCTAACAGAAATTGCATAAAAAAAGGTAATGTTGACCGTTTTTTAACCATAAGCCAGTCTAATTCATTACATTTTTGGATACGAAACTTTTCTTCATCCACCTTATTCGTCAGACCTGACGCCAACGGATTTCTATTTCTTCAAACATTTCCACAACTTCCTACCCAAGAAATGCTTCAAAAACCAATGTGATGCTGAAATGGCCTTCAACGAGTTCATCAACTCCAGAACTCCTGATTTTTATGTTGCTGGAATTAACAAACTTATTTCTAGATGGTAAAAGTATGTAGATAATAACAGATTTAATTTTAATTAATTAACTTTATTATGAAATGAGATATTTTCTTTAAAGTCAACCAATAAAAACCGAGATTTCTTATTTACCAACCTAATATAATTAAATTATGGTTAAAAAATTGCACATTTGTTAATAAATCCGTTTATTAATAATTGCACTGATTCAAAAACCCTTTCTCTCTAATGATTATTATAATAAAAACAATATTTGTCTAATAATAATAATAAATAATAATAATAATAATAATAATAATAATAATAATAATAATAATAATAATAATAATAATAATAATAATAATAATAATAAAATGTCTAATAGTACTTAACGATGATTACAGTACACATGCATGTTTATAAGTACTCATTTTCAAGTTACGAGTTTCGTAATCATTCATTTTCAAAATCACTTATGTCGCTTTTGAAAGTATTCTTTTCCAGATATGTTGAAGCTGGAAAACTTTTTGCATTCACGTCTTTACCATTTGAGGAGGCTACTTTGAAATTTATGGATCTGGAAAGTAAAGACGGTCTTAAAGCCTATTTGTTAGAATATGTGTCAAATTTTCAACCAAAGTCTGTTCTTCAATCCAACTCTTATGATATTATGGCTATGTGGCTATTGGAATTATTTTTCGAAGACATTAACACAGAGCAATTTAAAACTGGAACAAATATTACCAATTCCAGTTTTCAAATGATAAATGAAGAATACAAAAGATATCTAAAAATACCACATATTATTGTTTGTTTATTTTTAAATTATTCAGTTTTTAGTTTTTTCATAATTAAACTTCATTAAAATTCGTAAATAATTCTTATCAATAAAAATGTATTTAGAAATCAATTCTTAATTTTATCATCAAAAATTTAATTTATATTTGATTTATTATATAATTTTGTAATAAATTCCAAATCCGTTTGATATTAATTCATAATCTTAAATTATTAACTTTCTATATATAATAAATAAATTTTTTTATAATATACAGCAATATTATAAGAACATTTTTTTCAAATTTCACCACTGATTTTTTTTATTGACACTGTATTTATTATATATTTAACATTCAATTAACCGGAATTTTAATTTTTAGAAATTTTTTCTCTTTCCCAAGAAAATTATTTTTTTTATTTGGGGATTTAAGGGAAACATATTAGGCTTAAACTTTCTTTCTATTTTACGGGTTATTCTATTTGAATTGAATGTGTATAGTAGTGATTTATATTATTTACAAAGTTACAAGTTTGGTAATAATTGTAATATTGAGTATATGTAGTTAGTAATTGGACGATATTTTCTAAATTATTAACAAACACATAAAAAATTGTTGAAAATAAATAAACAAGATTCCTAACAAAATACACGAATTATAACATGAAATCATGTGAAATCATCAACAAACTTCCAGTTTTAATGAAAAATATATATTTATCCGGAATGCTGCATCTCAAAGATCCCAGACTTTTACTGATATCTCATTTGAAATTTTTCTTTAAATACCGTGAGGTGTTTAGACGAATTACAGTGTCGTAAGTCAAGGAACACATATTTATTCACAATAATATTTAAAGCTGAATTTTGACAGTTGAAAGATTTATCTGAATAATTCCAACACTATTGTTTTTTAAAAGTAGACTCAAATCAATTTATAATAGTTTTAGGCTTGGATATTTATTTGTTAAATTCATGTAGTGTTCCGAGTCTTTTTTGGCACGTAATACACTTTAAAACTAAAGTAAAAAGCATTGCTTGAAATAATAATACATTTTATTTTATTTTACTTGTAGCCGAAACATTGAATAGTAAACAAAAATTAAAACAAAACTTTCTAATGTTTTTTATCAACAATTTTGTTCTAAAACTTTCTATTGTTAATATAATTTATTTATTCGGCGTTGAATATTAAATATGACCACTCTGAGTTCTTGTTCCACAGGAAATAATCTTTCTCATTTTTATTTAGTTCGTTGTTAAATATTTCCATCCACATAGGTAGAGGAATTGGCACGACTTTTAAGGCAACTTTAGATTTACTTGCAAATTTCGAGAAAAAAATTTCATCTACAATTGGTTTGAAATTTTGGCCATTTTTTATTTCTTTCTTTTTCTAACGTTAAATAAACTAAGCAGTCCAGTACTATCATTAGACAAGAATGGATCTTAAGATGTAAAATGATGTTGAATGTATTAAAATGATACCGATTTCTTTGTTTAGACTAAAAATAGAGATTTTTAAATATCTATTAAAAAGCTTGACTATAAATCATTAAATATTTACTGATTATTTACTAATATATTTACTTAGCTTTTTAATATATACAATGTCAATGGAAAAGAAATCAGTGGTGAAATTTGAAAAAAAGTTCTTATAATATTTTAAATATCTTTTTTAGACTATATGCCGATATTTTTATTTGTTTTGATACTAAAAAAGATGAAGAAAATTGAAAATATAAAAGTTTAAAAATGAAAAGAATAAGAAATTATACTTGTTGAAGTCTAAAACTTAAATTGAAACTATTGGGAATTATTTTGGTGAGAGTTAAACTTCAAAGTCTTCTTTAATATTTCTTTTAGTATTCTTTTCAAACCACATTCTAATATTCAATCCTTTGCTTAGACGCTATTTATACATTTATTTTTATCTGAAAATCTTTGATACATATATTGACTTTTATTTTTCTCATTACTTAAAACTATCAAATTTTTAGAAATCTCTCAAAAAAAATAAAGATTTAATTTATGAAAAAATAAGAAATTACGGAGATTTTTATCAATCAGCCATTTTCGCTGAAATCATTCAAGGTTAAATAGAACTTTTATTTTTAATAATATTCAAATTGTATAGATAATGTCCAAATTATACAACATCTAATTGAAAAAGGCAATTTTCAAGAAGCTCTTGATATTTTAGCTAATGAAAAAGATTCAAGAACTCATTACAAATTTGGACCAAAGATAATTGAAACCCATCCAGAAAAAGTTGTTAAATTATGGATTAAACTTTCCAATAAACTGAATCCGAAAAGGTTTGCCAATTGATCTTAAGAAAAAGTACAATTTCTAACTCGTTCAATTCCTAGAATATTGTCAATCATACGCACGACAAAAGATGAAATCGCCATTGAATATGTGAGACACATGGTATTGAAAAACAGTTCATCTGTCACAGCCTCCAAATCTAATTTAGAAGAGTTGCACAATTATTATGTTTTGTTATGCGCGAGAATAGCACCGAAGAATATTTCAGTTTCAAAAAACGATGAATTAATGGTCTATTTGAAAAATCAAGGATTAAATTCATTGCAAACAATATATGACCCGCATCTTGCTCTTCGAATATG
>CAUHTR010007933.1:10501-30509 GCA_959609185.1 Schmidtea polychroa
ATTCGGTTTTGCCGAATACACACGCTTGTGTGATATTAAAGTATGATCGATGAATTACTATGACAAAATTATTACAAATACTCGTGCAACTTAAGGCGTTTTAAAAATTATACATATTTATTATCTACTGTTATTCTTTTTTATGGGATATTTTGAGACTTTCAAAATTATAATATATTAAAAAGACCTGTTCTTTCATATAAAATATTGATAACTGATACAAAAAAATAGTCTAACCATTATGGCGCCATTGACAAACAAACAAAATCAACAAAAAAAGGAAACCCTTTTATTATTATACAGATCTGTTCCTTGAGTATTTCTTTTTGTTTAACATGATTTCGTACCAATTACAACGGATTTGTATATTGTCAAATCACAAGCAATAATAAAATAAAATACCTTAATAAATGGCCCTCAATAATATTTAAGATATTAACTGAGTTTTCCTAAATTAATAGTAGAGTGTATGGAGGGTGATAACATATTTCTAATTTTACATAGTAAACGCACATCATTTTATCCAATCATTTGGAACATATCTACCAATTAAAAAAACAGATTGAATTAATTTAACTTTATTTAAGAATTTAAATTTAATTTAAATATTTTTTTAAAATTTAAATTTAAATGTTAATAAAATTTATTTGAATAATATTGAAAATGAAAATTATATTGCGTAATTGTTGTCAATTTCCGCGTGGAGTACCTACGAGTCATTTTAAGCATTCCAAGGCCTCACAATTTATTTATGTTTTTGTATTTCTATCTTGTTCCATGCTAAACCGTTCTGGTAGACTACTTTGACCTGCTCCTGTGGATTAAAGAAAAAAAACATTTTAAAACCAAATTTAAGAAATTTCTCGGTCGGGTGGTTAGATTTCATGAAATATTTGGAGAATATTAACCTAATAATTAATTACAACTTGTTTAATGATAAAAATAAAATTCATTAGTTGTGTAAAAGTTTCTAATATTATTTTCGAATTTTTCCTGCATAATTAATTTTGACATCAGATTTTCTAGTCTCCCAGATTTTATTAACTTTTTTTAATTAAAATAACTAATATTTTTGGCATTTAAATTCCACCGTCCTAAAGTTCAACACAGTTGACATTTAAAAAATAATTTTACTTGTATGTAATGTTGGAGAAGTTTGCTATTTTCAATGATTTTTTTCATTTTATTTTAATTCATATTTATTAAAAAGAATTCGCAAATAAATATTAAATATTAAAATAATTGATAAATACAAAATGTGATAATAATTGGGTTCCACGTGCTAACGGGGTTCAAAATGATCCTGTGACTAGAGTCAGTTAATGGTTAAATGAAATTACTTCACCTATAAAAGTTTCCTAAACTGTTATACTTCGTTACTGTAATACTTTGTATTAATTGTTTTTAATTTATTTTCTTAATTGTCACTTCCATTATTTCATCTACCGTATATACTCGTGTATAGGCCGAGTAATTTGGATTAATTTTTATATATTAATTTTATATATTTTTATATATTATTATATATTACCCAAAATATCATTTTTTAATAGGTCGGCTTATACGCGGATCATCTATTTTTGACATTTTTATCAACCAAATTTGGGTTTCCGCTTTATATGCGAGTACATACGTAATTTATAAATATATCATAAATTTAAATAATTGGAATAGAGAAAAAAATGACAATTTCAATCAAATATTTTTCATTTTATTAAATTAAAACAAAAGTTACCTTGACAGTCAGCTCCTTTGTAGCCCGGTTTGCCAAATACATGTACATTTATCCGCCAGAAATATCCATGGTTTGAACACGATTCTTTAGTTATCATACACCTGTGACAAAGTAATTATGATAAATAATAATTAAACAAAACTTTAGATAGAAAACTCAAAAGTAATTAAATCTATTTTATTAATTTAAAATTTCCATTTATTGTTTTTTAGTCTTTCTATAAATGCAACTTCTAAAACTTTGAATAATAAAAATTGTGAAACATCAAAATTAAATATAAGGATATATCTAGCATTTTAATAATATGTTACATTGTAGTAAACTTTTATTCAAATAATAATTATTATTTTGTAATGACTCTGGTAAAAAATCACCATAAAAACAAGGTTTTTGAAGTTCTCTATATTTCACTCTCTTAATTTCACTCAAAACTAAAATTCATATGCGTCTCTCAATGCTATGAAATATTTATTATTATGTAAAATCACTTTGTCGGTGACAAAACAAAACACTAAATATGTAATCAATGATAATGTGATAATGATAATCATTGTCGTACATACAATTATTTGAACAAAGAATCTTGTGTAATTAGTATTAGTTGAAGATCTTGGCCATCATCAGAGATATCATGTTAATAAGACGAAGGTTCTGTTTCCTGCATTTCTGGCATATTTGATCCATTGACTTTGACTCGATTTGATGATTCTTCAACTTCTTCAGTAACTGCTTCAGTTGATCGACTTGTTCAGTTTCTTCAACTTCTGCAACTGTTCGACTTCAGTGACAACTTCAGTGACTTCGTTAGACATGTTTTGAATTTGATGATTTTTTTATTAAATTTGATGATGATTTTCGAAAAAAGTGAAAGTAAAGGATTATTTAAACAATCGTTTTTAATTTTTTATTTTAATTTAATTAATTTATAATATATTTTTAGTTCAATTATTAAATTGATAAAAGGGCTAGTCAGAGGCACTACAATCATATCAATTATTGGTTCAAATTTATATAACTATTTTAGATATAATTACGTTATCTCTTTAATCCGAAGTTAATTAATAGATAAGAATTTATATTGAAATAAGGAAATGACACTAAATTGACATATCAATATTCTTTAAATAACCACTTTCCGTTATCCGATCGATCTGAATTTTTATTAGTATGCAGTGTTTTTAAACACAAATCTACTCGCCAAATTTCATCCGGTCACGGAAAGTATATTAATTTGGTCCTCACAAAATTTGAAAAAAATATTACTCATGTATTACATCTTAAATAATGAAAAATAAAATAAAATACTTACGACATTGCTTGATTGGATCTTATAGCAATGAGATTCTTTGCGCATAAAACATCATTTAAACAATTCAATTTCTACTTGAACAGTTAGAACACGGAAATCCAATGTTTGTTCGATTCCAGAAAAGAGTTTAAAATAGATCTTAATTAAATTAAATGTGATGAGACAACGTAGTAAAATGAAAATTATTAAGAATAAATAAAGAAAAATAAATATTATCAATTTAAATACCATTATATTCATTTTTTCTGACAAGATTAATACAAACACTTAGAAAACAAAAAAAATATTGATTTGTGATCTGTAAAGAAATGAACTTCAAAGAAATTGAAAATGAGAATGGATCAATGTGAGAAAGATGAAAGAAATTTACTGATAAAATACCTTTATATTAACTGTAGTCTTTGGATAAGATTTATTAATCTTTGACAGATATTTTGTAAATAAATTAATAACTATTAACAGATAGCGTTTTCTTATCTAATATTGATATCATCCGATTAATTATCTTCTTATACCTTTATCATTAAATAAAGAAGAAAATGTGTCTTGTTATGAATTATTGTAAATCAGAAAACTGTGCATATAGAAAATACACAAAAGACTTCAGCACACAAAGGACAATTCACAACTTTAAACTCAAAACTTTACATGTGATATATAAAGTTAAATTAAAATAATAATAATATAATAATCAATAATAATAATATAATAATAATAATAATAATATAATATAATAATAATAATAATAATAATAATAATAATAATAATAATAATAATAATAATAATAATAATAATAATAATAATAATAATAATAATACTAATAATAATAATAATAAAATAATAATAATAATAATAATAATAATATAATAATAATAATAATATAATAATATAATAATAATAATAATAATAATAATAATAATAATAATAATTAATAATAATAATAATTAATAATATAATAATAATAATAATAATAATAATAATAATAATTGAGAGTTTAAATTAAAATGTTAAATTAAAATTATTTCATGATTTAAATTTTGTAAATTAAATGAAAACTTAAATCATTTGAAATAATTAGAATTAAATGGTTTAAATTAAAATGAATATTTTCATTTTAATTTTGAAAATATAATAATTTTTAATAAAATTGCAATTCAAGTATGAATGTGGTATGTTGATATTGGTTGAAATTAAAATTTAAAAAAAGAAAATGTCCCAAGAATATTTGTTATATAAGCAGATTAATGAAATATAATTTTGATTTATTTAGTCTTAGTAATTTATTTGATGACAGAAGAATTGAATGTTATAGCTTCTAACCAAATAATGATGATGATATAATAATAATAATAATCATAATAATAATAATAATAATAATAATAATAATAATATAATAATATAATGCAATAATAAAATAATAATAATAATAATAATAATAATAATAATAATAATAATAATAATATAGTAATAATAATCCGTTTATTTTATTATTACCCAAAGATATTGAAGTTGTTGTCAAATTACCTCGTTTAGAGCATTTTATTATAGTTTTCGTTTTAATATAACATTTAATTTAAATTATTTAATATAGAATTGGAATGTTTTCAAATATTATTTATTATAAATATATTTACTTAGTGTTATAAGCACATGTCAGGCTACTTGTGAATGGTTCGCATTTCTGTGACAGAACAGCCAATAGTAGACAATTGCGGCTCGAGGATCTAGATGATAATATGTAACTGCCGTAATGATACTTACAGAACAAACCTGATTTCTTACTAAACAAATAATATTTCCCATACATCGATATAGAATGAGCTGTTAAGTTGATGGATAATACTTTCATTAAAACTGAAAAATAATATTATATTTATATGTTAGTACATTCGATTGACGCTTTATTATATGAATGTATATATAGAGCATATTTGGAGGAATATAAATATCCTAATATACAAACCTATATTTATCCAATTATTTATACGATAATAATGCTCATAATATTTATACTAATGTCCCACTTTACTTTTTTGTTACAGAGAACAATTCGATAGTAAATCTATAAAAACTCCACATAAAGTGAGCAATCGCTTTCTCTACTTTGATAATATTACATATAAGCTGAGCTGT
This sequence comes from Schmidtea polychroa, assembly GCA_959609185.1. Taxonomy (NCBI): domain Eukaryota; kingdom Metazoa; phylum Platyhelminthes; order Tricladida; family Dugesiidae; genus Schmidtea; species Schmidtea polychroa. The sequence continues at coordinate 15,679 of CAUHTR010007933.1, forward strand.
ATCTTCATAGGGACTAATAGAGCTTTAGTCCTGGTTTTTTTCAATTATTTTATTATTTATCATTAAAATGAGCATTTATCAAATACCCTGTTTTTTGTTTACAAGCTAGTACTGCTTAATAGCTAATAGCTTAGTAAGGTTTTTTGAAACCCAAAACTTTTATGTTTTTTACTAAGCTACCAGACGGATTGACGAAAAAGTTGCAAGTATTAGACATTATCGTTAATAAATCTTTTAAGAGTCACTTGCGTCGACACTGGGGAAATTGGACGGTGAATGGATTCAAAGAATACACGAAATCTAGTAAGTATAGTTATTGATTTCTTAATGCATTGCACTCATTTAATAATGTCCGGATGGACAATACCTGAGAGGAGTGAGAAACGAAAACTGGTTGAAAATAAAAAAGAAAATTTGAGGAAATGTAAAAAATTAACCAATTACTTTATTTTGAAGACTTATTCCACTGCTGGATCAACTACTACTATAAAAGAAGATAAAATCATAAATGTAAAAAAAAACTATTCCAAAAAAAAAACTATCGGTGAATTAACTTCAAAATATTATTGATTACAATATTAACTAACTACAATGTATGCCAATGTAAAATTATTGATTATTTGAATTAGCAAATGCCAGACTTGCATGTGGCGGTGTATGTCATGCGTATGTCATGAAAGAATTATTCAGTTTATTTGTTATTAAAGAATTTGTCAAAGGTAATTACAAAGTAATTAAATTTATATTTTATAAACAAGTCATCTTATCATATAGAACTTAGGATCGAGAAGTCAAGCTAATCAGAAGGAAGTGGTAAAGATAAGAACTGAAACACATTGTAACATACTCCAGACATCTTCAGTTTCTATTGTGCAAAGATAATACTGAAAACTTTTCAAAAATAAAATAAAAAACTAACTTTGTAATTTATAATTTGATTTGTGAACGCCTTGGATTTATATTTTATTGTTAAATTATGGTGTAAACGCTTGAATTTGATTTCATAAGAATTGAATGGAACTACCTTGGCATTTATTGAATGTTGTTGAGTTTTGTTCAAGTTTTCATCCCAATCCTACGAAAAGTTTAAAATAAAAATATATAAATATTATAAAATAACAAAAAATATATTAAAATTGTTTTTATTATCTATTTGGTAGAAAAATTTTTTTAAATTTTTTAAATAAAAAAATACGAGAAAATTTTAATTATCACGAAATATTACTTTTTGATAGCCGTTCGAGTGGTACACCGCAATTATTTATTATTCAATAATCTCAAGTTGATGGAGACATATGTGGTGATTTTCCATGGGTAGTTTCTGTTAAAATTCAAAAACATTTTTGTTAAAAATTAAATTAAATTCATGTTAGAATTAAAAAAGGTTGTTAAATATTGTGTTATATATTGATGGAGATTTAAATATCTTTTGTTATTTGAGTTTTATAATTTACTACGCTTAGTCCGAAATTGAAATTTCTCAAAAAAAGAAGCTTCTAATTTGTTTTTAATATTTTCTGATTTTGGATTTTACATTGTCCTACAATCCTAGGTAGTTATGGGCCCCCTGGAACAATTACCCCCCCCATGGGGGGAGGGGTTAAAAATTGTTCCAACTTACATTTTTTTTATTACATAATTCCAGGGGGCCACACTTTTTTTTCTGTGATTTTCAATTCAAAAATTTTTTTTTTTCAATACAAATAAATTTTTCTCTGCTATAGTGAAGGGGTCTCATTGGTCCTGGATTTTCAATACAAAATTTCAATTATCGATAAAAAGCCATAGTAATTTAAGGTCTCAGGATATTTTCAATAGAAAAAGGTGGTTTTCAATAAAAAAGAGTGATAATTTAAGGTCTCAAGATATTTTCAATAGAAAAAAGTAGTTTTCAAGAAAAACATGGTAATTTAAGGTCTCATGATATTTTCAATAGAAAAAAGCTAGTCTCACTAAAAAAACAGCGATTTTTCCAAGTAAATTAAGGTGGGTCCCTGGTCCTGGGATTTTCAATACAAAAAAGGGTTTACACTAAAAAAGCGTGGTAAATTTTTGAATATAAAGCAAATTATGGGTCTAAAATTTGAATTACAGTAAATTATGGGCTCAGATATTTCAAATAAAGTAATCAATGGGTTTAAATAAGTTAATTATTGTCCAAATTTTTAAATTAAAGTAAATAATGGTCTAAATAAGTTAATTAAAGTAATCAATGGTCTAAAAATTTTTAATTATAGTAAATTAAGGTTCCAATATACTGCCCGACACTATTTTTAGCACAGTAAGGAATTTCGTTACAAAATCATGAATAATGTAATAAATGAAATAAATTTTGTATTATTGTAATTATAATATAGTAATCTTTGTAATAATTACACTACTTAGACATATATTTTTTTTGTTTAAATAATTTTGAATTCTTAGGTTTTTTAAATTAAAATACGACACAATTTTTAGCAAACTTTATTTATACACACTATACTTAACAATATACAAATTTTCCTGATTACTCAAACTTTACACAGTCTCATCTTATTGATGCATAGAAATCCAAAATTTTATGTCGCCTGTTACAGTTGATAGAGATATGACATCCGTAATTTTTTTTCTAAACAGCTATGTTTAAGAACTGCGGTCCGTCATAAACCATATCTGAAATCATCTTCAGACATCCTCAACTATGTTCAAGTCTGACTTCGTTTGCGCCATGTAATCGTTGATATATTACTTGATTTCAAGATAATCTTGGACAATCCGTGCTTTGTGTACTGTGTCAATTGTCTTGCTGGAAGTAAAAATTCTCTTTAGGTTAACTTTCATTATTGGCACAGCAAAGGTATTCAACAGGGTAATGTAATCGGTCGACTTAAATTTGCCCAGTTATCATGTGGAAAGATAGAAGTCCCGTTAGGAAGGATCATCAGCCAGACCATAATTCCTCCATGACATTGCCCGAATATTACGCACATTTTTGATGTTTTCGGAATATATGTCTTCCATCAATCTGGTCCATCAAGTGTGAACCTTTTTTCGTCTGAGAATATAGTATTCTCCCAAATGTTATTGGTCGAAATCCATTCTGTTATCACTTTCATTCTTTCTTCCTTGTGTTTAGATAGGATGATTTCGTGATACATTTTTGCGTATTTCCCTACCAACAAGCTGCATATACCTTTGTACTGTCCTTGTGTGATACAGCTATGCCCCAATTTTCTCTTGATCTTGGGCGAATTAAACTTTTTCCTGTGCCTCGTTATCCGTGCAGTTTCTCTTTTGATGGATACGCGTCTGCTTTATTATTTTTCTTCTGTTTCCACGTTTGCGGTTTATGTAACACATTATTTGTAGGTGACTAAATTCTTCAGCATATCTAGACATGCCCAAAATGGTGCCAATTGCACCTATAACTGTTTTACCTTCCTGTTTCACTCTTATAGCAACTTTCTTTAATCTGGAGATCTCATAATCAATTCTAAAATATTATAAACATTAAATCATATAAAGTAGTATAAAAAATAGGTTAAAATTATTAATACTTAAAAATCTTTAAAGTGTGCTAAAAATTGTGTCGTATTTTAATTTTTTAAAAAACCTAAAAATTCAAATATTATTTAAACAAAAAATAATATATGTCTAAGTATGATGATTATTAAAAGTATAAATATTAATTACAATCATACAAAATTTATTTTCATTTATTACATTATTTCATGATTTTGTAACGAAATTTCTTACTGTGCCTAAAATAGTGTCGGGCAGTATAGTAAATTATGGGTCTAAAAATTGAATTAAAGTAAAATATGGACTAAAATTTTAAATTTAAGTAAATTATGATCTAAAATTTTAAATTAAAGTAATCAATGGGCTCAATTAAGTAAATTATGGTCTAAAATATAAAATTAAAGTAAATTAATGTTCAAATTTTTAGATCAAGTAATCAATGGTCAACAGTTTTAAATTAAAGTAAATTAAAGTAATAATTTTTAAATAAGTAAATTAAAGTAATGTAATAAGTAAACTAAGATTTTTAAATTTATTAACAAAAAGTTAGAATAATAGTAGGTGTTTGAGAATTGAAATTTTTTAATGAAAATTTTTATGAAATAATTTTTTAAGATAATTTTTAAAGTAAATTTTAATGAAATATTTTTCAAAGTAAATTTTTAATGGAAATTTTAATGAAATAAATTTTTTAGTCAATTTTTAATAGAAATTTTAATGTAATATTTTTCAATGTTAATTTTAGATGCAAATCTCTGCGAATTAATCAATGGCCACATGAAATTATTGGTTAAATATGTAAATATAGGTTATATTTGGTTATTAAGTAAATTATGGTGTAAAATGTTAAATTAAGTAATACAAGGATAAATAGTTAAATTAAGGTCCAAATTTTTTAATTAAGTAATCAATGTTCTAAAATATTAAATTAAAGTAATAATTTTTAAATAAGCAACGTAATAAGTAAATTAAAGTAAGATTTATAAATTTATTATCAAAAGATTGAATACCTACCAACTTTTTTGAGAAATGTAATTTTTAATGGAAATTTTTTTTTTAGCCAATTTTTAAAGTCAAATTTAAATGAAAGTTTTTAAGTCAGTTTTTTATAGAAATTTTTAATGGAAATTTTGATGAAATAATTTTAAAGGCAAATTTAGATGCAAATTTCAATGATAATAAAAATAATAATAATAATAATTATAATAATAATAATAATAAATAATATAATAATAATAATAATAATAATATAATAATAATAATAATAATAATAATAATAATACGAATAATAAAGTGATAATTTAAGCCTTTTTGCTGCAAATAATTGTATTTAATGAAAAATTTTCGACTATGAGATAGTCCTTTTCAGGAGATTGACAAGGACTATCTTATAGTCGAAATTTTTTCATTAAATACATTATTTGCAGCAAAAGGCTTAAATTATCACTTTATTGTTTTAAATAATAAATGCTGCTACCAAGAAATCATCACTTAATAATAAAAATAATAATAAAAAAATAATAAAAATAATATTAATATTAATAAAAATAATTATAGTAATAATAATAAAAATAATAATAATTCAATAATCAGTTACCAACAACCAGCTACTAAATATTTTAACTAGGTGCTAACAAATAAATACCAAATACTTACAACAGATACCAAGTACTAACTCTCAAACAACTAGATACCTACAACTACCATGCACTTACAACCAACTAAATATTCTTCAATGTATTTTATGAAATGATTTTTAAATTATTTTTTTTATGTGTCTTCAAAAATAATTTTAATTACAATCAGTAGAAAAACCTTTTCTAAATGTCTAAAATTAACAAAAATGTTGATTTTCATCAAAAATAAATAATTGTCAACTCAACACCACGTGGAATTGAAGATAAAATTACAATGAAAGACAATTGAATTCTAATTTTATTCACAAAACATTCTTCTTTTAATTGATTACTACTGACTTATTATTGCAAAGTAAAAATTGCATTAAATAAATAGTTATTGTTGATTCATTTTATTATATATACTAGGAGTTTATCCGACAGGATGTTTTGAACCCCCTAAGGGTACTGGTCATAATGGTACTGGTCGTAATGGTATTAGTCGTAAGGGTATTGATCACACTCAACCACCATCTACCCAATTAACTAGCTACCAAGTATCATGTACTAACAACCAAGTAAAAACCCATCGAGAAATTAACAAATATCAACCTACAACTATGTAATAACAATCAGTTAAAAACATCGTACCAACTACCAAGTACAATATACCAACAACTTAGTATCATCTACCAGTAACTTACAAACACGTATTTTCAACTAGATACCAAGTACTTACAACAAGATACCAAACGCTATCAGTCAAGTACTTACAACAAGATACCAAGCACTATCAGCAAAATACTATAAACTAGATACCAAGTACCAACAATCAACTAATAACACATAAAAATAATAGCAATTAAATACAAAAGATTCTTCATCGCATACACTATCTTCTTATCAAAATCTAAAGTCAACCAGATACCAAGTACTTACAACCAATAACTAATGTACTAACAAATTGATCTTTAAAAGAAAATACTCTTCACTTGAAAAAATTGGATGAAAAATAATAAAATTTCGATTGAACTCGAGATTTTCCAATAACTTGTTAAAAATTGATTAAATAATTGTAAAAATTTAAATTATTCAAAACATAATAAATAACAAAATGTAATTAATGGAGAAGGAAGAACTGTAAATTCTAGTCATTAATCATCCAGTAAATAAAAAAAATTGATCATTCAAGTTGAATCAACTAAGATAATAAATTAATAAGATCTAGTAAATAAATGGTTTAGACTGAATAAATTAATTGAATAAATTAGTTGAAATAAATTAATTTTAATTATTCTTTAAAAGATACATGTAAAATCAATTTGATTGAGTGATTGATCAAATTATTCATTTACAATTATCAAATTCAACAATATCTTAGAAATAAATATTAAGAGACTGATATAACCATACTATTGATAACATCTAAAAAACAAGTAAATTCTTTCAAATGACAATAATTGATATATCCAAGTGATTTCTCCAATAAAATCATCTAAAAAGCACCAAATTTCCCTGAAATATCTCTATCTTTAAAGATTAGTATTTTATTGATAAATACCCTTAAAATGATATATATTTCCCTCAGACTAATAAGATTGCTTAAAATCCCTTTAAATGACTATAATTCTAATTTGGTCATTAACTCTAAATAATTTATAAAATCTATTGATAAAACCAGTTATAATTAAATTTTTGTTCTAAATGTAAATCACTTGAAATTTAAAATAAATATTACTGTACAATATAACTGACTAGGTCCCATTGAAAGATTAAATTTATCCATTCAATAAAATATATTTCTTCATATTTTCCAATATTCAACCGATTTAATTACTACTTAAAATAATCCGATAGATTTCTTCCAATAAGGATGAATTTTTTTTAGTTGCTGTTGATGTTTAAGTCAATATTTCTCAACTTTTGTCATTTTCCGCCTAAATAGATAAAATTATTTTTAAAGTTGATGTCGATCAAAATTATCTCTAAAGATTTCATTGTTAAAACCAAATAAATCGGTCATTATCCCTACTTAATAAAAAATTGTTCTAAACCATAAATCTAAATTAATTTACTGTGCATTTATCACAACCTAATGAAACGATATAATTTTACATTATTATTGATTCATAACTAATGTATTGAAATTTCCATTAAAATATTGATATTTTACCAACATCACCCTTAAAAAATCATACATTCCCATCTTAACCGATCCCTCATTAAATCCAACCGACTATATCCCCTTAAAAGTCGTATATTCCCATCTTAACCGATCTCTCACCAAATATTTCTGCCCCCTTTAAACATCAATATATAACCGACTATATCATTTAATTCTACCCACTTGAGGTTATATCCTCCTTTAATTCACTCAATCCTCTTAAAATCCTTAGATAACTTCAAAAATATGAATTTTCATTAACTGTTACAGACACCACATATTCTTCCATTGAAATAATTTAGAAGCTAAATAATAAGAGTCAACTAAAAGATCAAAAATCAATATTTTCTACAAATATTTCACTCATCAAATACCTAACTAGAGATGATATATTATTGATTGATCATAATTCTTCAGCGATTCAGCCAATCATTTTCAAGCAAATATAGCAAACTAAATCAAAAATTTCAGTATATCTTACAATAATTTTCAAGTAAATTTAAAGTCCTTGATAAAGTTAACTGGTTTCAGCTTGTTTTTTTAAAAGTTCATCAATGTGTAAATGGAAATATTCTTAGAAAATTATTGAAAAATTATTTATTCAAATTCAATTACATTACAAAGTCATCATCATCAAAATTTAACCTATCAATTGATTATTGTAAAAACTCTAATTATCAACCTCATTAAAAATAATTTTTATTTAAAATGAAAAAACAAGTCAATAAAATACAGCTAATTATCAAAAAATTAATTAAATTAATCAATTAAATTTATTAGAATCACCATTAAAACCTTAAATTTTAAAATATTCTTTCAGTCAACATGAAATTCTTAGAGAATTATTCAATATCCTCATCAAAATTTATTCTATCATTTGATTATTGTAAAATCTCTAATTATTAACCTGTCATTAAAAATAATTTTTATTTAAAATTAAAAAACAAGTCAATAAAAATACATCCAATTATCAAGAAATTAATTAAATTTACCTTATAATTAACATTAAATTTTTAAAGATTCATTCAATCAACATGAAATTCAAGAAAATGATAGAAATTCACAAATATGATAGAAATCCACAAAAATAATAGAAATTTACAAAAATAATAGAAGTTCATAAAAATGATAGAAATTTACTTGAATATTTACTAAAACCATCAACTCTAAAAATTATCAATGAATGCCTTAAACAACAAATGTACCTAAATAATCATTCAAATAAAAGCATTAAAACAAACCAGTACCTTTACGATCAATACCCTTGCGACATGTTGAATGTGAGTAGTAACCTTGTGAGCAATACCCATAGGGGGTCAAAACATCCTGTCGGATAAACTCAGAGTATATATAATAAAACGAATTGACCGTTAAATTTATAATTGAATCAGTCAAATTATCACAAAATTGTTTAGATCATTGTTTAGATCATTTTCTTGATTAGAATGTCTATTGTATCGATTGAAATTCCCATGGTTTTGATTCGAAGTTCTTTGCAATCTCATTTCGTACTGATTCTGTTTTTGAAAACACTGAAAACTTAAATGACCTGCTTTACCACAACACGAACATCGAATATTTGGGCATTGCCGACGAATATGATCAATTTCACGGCATGCGTAACATTGCACTTTTGAATATTGATCTGAACTTTGATTTTGATACCAGTTTCTATTTTGAGGTCTTTCACTGAAATTTCTATTGAAATTTCTTTGATAATCTCGTCTTTGATAAGCTCGTCTTTCTTGGAATTGATTTCTTTGTAATTTTGAATATTCATTTTGTTATCACTTTGATTTCGCTGATTTCCATAATTATTTCTTTTCTCATTATTATTGTATCGACCGTTTTTCACAATTGACGCGTATGAGGTATTTCCAACGGCTGAAACTTGTTATATCTTGGATTTATCTTCATCCTTTTTTTATAAAATTCTTTTAATATATTTATTTGCCATTGGACCTTTTTGTACTGGCTCTCCATCATTTCTTAAATCTTCTTTCGATAATTTTACTTTCAGTAAATCTTCCTAATTTCATATCTTTTTATTTCACGTTTTTCTTCTTCATTATCAAGGCAATATTTTAAGAAGAACGTTGTCAAATTTGACATTGTTAGCTTGTGCTTCAAGATTTTCTGAACACCTTTCTCAATCTTACTAATGTAAGTTTCTGCATCATCTTCTTTTTTTCGATAATTTAGCAGCTTTCCCAAATCCTTAGCTAAATCCAAGTTGTCTTCGAATTCTAATCTAATCCTTTTCGCATAATCTTCTTCATCTGGAATTTTGTCATATTTGTTGCGGCTATTTTTGTCCAAATAAACTCAAACCATTACTTTTCTTTGACTATTGTCTAGTTGAATAATTGAAAAATATGATTCAATCTTCTCAATAAATTCTTCCAAATCATCACCGATTGAATAGATTTTCGGTTGTGGGAGAATCCGTAATAATTCCTGGGTTAATTGATAAACTCCAAAAACTTTATTTAAGAAATTGTGGTACTATTTATAGTACCCGGTGTATCGACACCAACACAATCAGCAATAGGTTTTTGGGAAATAATAATCAGTGACATAACTTGAGGACAAAGACGATCAAAAATAATAAATTACATATGCAGGCATTACATAATATAGTGTAAAGGTTAGGGAAATCAAATATCCCATTATAATTACATCACAGATATCTTTACTGATTCATAGTCAAGTTTTTTAATAAAAACAATATCGATTGAAAAGAAATCAGGTGAAAATTGAAAAATGTTCTTATAATGAGAAATTAAAACCAAACATAAAAGATGGCATGAATCAATCAAAAACTAATTAAAAAGTAAATGGCACACAGAATACTCGAAACAGATGATGATTTAAAAATGCATATTAAATATTTTCAAATTGAAAAGGACTTTTAGGAAGTCTAAATGTAAAAATACAAACTAATTAATTAAAGATATATCGAATCCATGAGTCATCATCGAAAAGATACAAAGTCAGTTTTGATAACCACATGATGAAAATGTGTTACTTGAAGTGTTAAATGAAATAAAGTGGCAAAATTGAACAATTTTCATTCTGTAAAAAATAAGATTTTCAATTACAATTGATGAGGAACAGTAAGAGTGAAAAATACCGGTTTCGGTTGGAGAGTGTTAGGGTCAAAATAGTTGTTGGTTATTTACTTGTTCTTTATAATTATTTGTGACTCAAAGTATCGTATAATAAACGTTACGACCTTATAATTATAGGTTATTTGTTAGCTCTTTGTATTTACTTTGTGACTTGATGTTTAAGGAAAATCTGTAGAACCCGACAGCGTCTCCAGCAAAAATGTGGCGGGACAGTCGGGGTGCATGTATATAATGCGTGTTATAGCCCATATGATAATAGAGTTAAAATACGAAACTAACCAAATATAACAAACTATTTACACTTCAAACTTTTATTAAACAAAAAACCTAAAAACCTCAATTAGTCTTCTCGGTAATGCTTTGGCTAGGGCGAATGGCAGGATTGGATAAAATGAGAAATATAGATTGTACAGTTTGTAGATCAAATTGAAAGTTCACTTGAATGTAAAGAAATCGAATGACAATTTGTTGGAATCTTCAGGATGTTTTAAATGCACTCTTTCAATCGTTTCTATCCTTTAGGTGTATCGACAAATGTAAATTAGTTCCTCTTGATTATAATATTTTTAATTTGTCGACAAATCTCGAAATATTCGAATAATATTCACAGTGTAAATTAGTTCCTCTTGATTATAGTAGTTTTAATTTTTAATTCTTTTTTGGATTGATTTTTTTAAATTTTCCAATTTCTGATTATACTATAGCGATAATTTACTATGGTAATAGTATATAGTGTTTCTAAACATTTCTTTTCTTCGATCCCTTGTGAACAATCACTGTGATAGTAAAAGGGCTAATTTAGATTTTGTTATCATTTACAAAAACAACAAAAATATAACAATTCACTACAGAGAGTATATAGAAATATATGAAATTTCGCAGACAGATCGAAAACCTTTTAGAGTTGTTAATGAAAAGAAATTTTATGAGAATTTAATTAAATAAATCAAACGTATTTGTTAGAATGAACTGAAATTGTGAATAGATTTGTAGGATAACTGTAAATAATACCTATTTGAAATTATATTATTGTGTGTTTAATTTGTATGTCTGTTGGAGTTCGTTAGGAGTCAGGGGAAACGATAAAAACACTAAAATAGGATTTTTAGAAAATAAATATAAAGTAATAAAGTAAAACTAAGTTGCAATACACAAGAGCTAGTTTCAACTAAGACAAATCAATATATTACTGTGTCAATCTTATCGAGAACTCCGACAAACGAAAATCGATCGAAGCTCAGTTATAATTGAAAAATATCAAAATTAATCGAGAGTGGCATTATAACTTCGTGAACGTTTTGAGCATTTATCTAACTATAACCATTTTGGGTTTACTAGTTAATTTCAAGATATTTTGAAAGCCAGGATAATAAATAAATAATAGACTAATTAGAGTTAGATTTGTGAATTGTGTTAGATCGAGTACTTACCCATCGAACCCAACATGTCTGACTATGTAATGTATGTAAAGTAATTTATGTCTGAATGTCAAGGGTGTGATATTGTATTATTGATGCCTTACAATATAATCGCAGTATTTGGCGGAAATTAATCTTTAAGTTTGTTAGGTTTCAATTATTTAGATCAGAACATTGAGAGTCAGAATAGGTAATTATTCTAACGAAATTATCAGATACTCAACGATTACATATCTCGCACATTTTTCTTAATTGTAATAACCTTTCTAATTATGCATTACTTAATTCAGCTTAACAATTTTCAGCTAAACAACCACTATGTCTTTTGAAAAAATTGTGAGTAAATGCATTTGATTGAAACAACTGACAGTTGAAATACAAAAAAAACTGTAAGCACTAGCCGAAATACGATAGAGAACTAGAATGGATGTGACTAATGTCATTTCTAATGTGGTAGAACAAATAGTTGACCACTTCGAAAAACCTTCATATCTTTTACTTATTGAGCATATTATGAATGATTTTTTGCACAAGACTTGATAGTTTTTGACATTCCTTTTGGGAATTTTAATATTTATGAATAATGATTGACTGAAAAATGGAACATTACTCCTTAAGACTCTGTACTAAGAGAAACATGTATAAGAGAAACATTGTTTAATAAAATAAAGTTTTCCAATCTGTTTCAGAAAACTATAGTGAGGGTATTTGGGCGCACAATAAAAAATAACTCTAGAAAAAATATCTTAGATCGGACCATAACCAAAGATTGATAAGAATGAAAGAAAGCATATCAGGTAAGAATAATAAATTATTAACAAGAAGTGTATCCAGTGTTTATAAATAAAATGTATTTTACCTTTTTCATAAACGTTTCGAAATATTCATTCAATTTATTAGCTATAAAATATAACCATTTAATTAATTATTAAAATATATATTTAAAATGAAAAAAGTCAAGTTGTTAAAATAGAAGAAATCCAATTGAAAATAGATCAACGGTGAAAAAAATAGATTTATTAATAATGTCGCTAAAATGCATCTAATTGAGAAGAAAATTCAACTTATTACTTGAGTTACTTGTTACATTTGAAAGAAAGTATTTTAAAAATACTACCAGTTGTCGTTGAAAATAAGACTTATTCTTATTATCGAATAAATCCGGTAATTTAAAATATACCATGTTAATTGTTATACTTTTAGTATTTATAACATCCATTATTAAATGTTAACCTTTATAAACCTTTATGTTAAAAACCAAAAAAACTTTAAGACCTCGATTTCAGATATGGGTCAACTACCTTAGCGGCTTAGACATTGATATGCAATTTTATGAAAGGTGAAAGTCATTCTAATGCCAATGTGATGTCAAGAAGTGAGTGCACATCATGCATACAATGCTAAATGATTCACCCAGACCCAAAAGTCGGAAACTGAAAACCAAAATTTTGGCTTTAATAACAGAGGATAGTGAAAACATTTGGCAAAAGAATATGGAAGAAATTAAAAAGATTTCTGAAGATAAAGATAAAAGGAAAATAGGTAAATTTATAGTTCAAAATGGAATGGTAAAAACAGAAATAAATAATATTATAAAAATTTTTTTCAATTTTCACCTCTGATTCCTTTTCAATTGATATTGTATTTATTAGAAATATTTTGACTATGAATCAGTAAATTCAATTAGTATTTTCTAGCTCTTTTCATCATAAACCCTTAATCAATAAAGTAATGATACCTGAAGTAAAAAGAGAAGATTTTATTCAGAATTATCACAAAAAGAATGTCATGCCGGGTTTTAAAAGGTTGAAAAATATATTCAAAATAACTTCGCAGTGAAATATATGAATAAAACAATAAAAGAAGTAGTACAAAGTTGTGAAAACTATCAATAAAGGAAAGTGATGACTACTAAAATTAAAGAAACAATAAAAAATTCCGATGATGTATAATTATTTGAATCAATATTTGTTGATTTCAGTGGACCACTAAAAACTAATGTTAACAATAAAAAAATCCATACTATTATTGATCAACATAACAAATATTTATCGTTGAATGCAGTGAGTGCCCGAGATGAAAAAACTACTGCAATGATCATAAAGAACCAATGGATATTAAAATTCGGAGCACCACGAGTTATACATACTGATCGGGATAAAGGTTTTGAAAGTGCTACGTTAAAAGAACTTTGTAAATTACATAACTGTTAATTGGTTTTTTCAAGCACTTATATTTACTCAGCTAACAGACAAATAGAAAGGCGATGTTCTACAATTAAGGATGCAATTAATATTTCACTTAAAGATAAATTTCATAGAAATTGGGTTGAATTGCTTTTAGAAGTTGGATTTATGCTGAACTCAACATTCCAAAAATCAATTAATGAATCTCCTGGTTTGTTTTTGGGGAAAATATATATCACGAATTGTCGAATCAACAAATTCAAGTTGGATTTGATCAAGTTTGTTCAAAAGAGAATAGATATAGAAATTTTGGAAATGGTGATATTGTGTTAATTAGAAAAGATTTGCGTAATAAAGAAGACAGTCGATATGAAGGCTCAATAGTAATAACCAATAAAAGACATGAAATGAGTTTTGAAATGAGAATGCCGAATGGTAAATATTAACAAGAAATGTAGAATGGCTCAAGTCTTTTAAAGGGAGGGGAATGTAAGAAATAAGTTAAATAAAGCTTAACTTAATTAATTAACTAGTTTAAATATTGTGTATTAATTAATTTAGAATTTCATAAGTATGGTATGTAAATAATAATTGTAAAAATTATATTAATAATTTAAATGGAAGTATAATTATAATATAATTATATAATTTAAATTAATAGAATAATTGTAAAGTTATGTTTTCTAGCTCTAGATATTGTTGGTGTAAAATAATCCTATTTTGTGAATATTGTGAATAATAATAAATATTTGAATTTCGAATCTTTAGTTAATTTAAATTGATACAATTAATACTGGGTACTCACAGCCTAACAG
>CAUHTR010007933.1:30610-73129 GCA_959609185.1 Schmidtea polychroa
ATGCGAAAAACAAACATAAATGTTAATTTTAAGTTAAATATTCAAATTAATTTAAATTAAAGATCAATTTAATATCCTATTTTATTTTTTAATTTTTTCATAGTTCATTGAGTTTTCTGTTCTTGAAATATTTTTATTAAAAAAATCATATAAATAAATACCAACCATGGCTTGCATATTTGATGTCGGTGGCAATCCATGAACCCCTTTTGCCACATAAGCTCGTATCCAGTTGTGGGAATCAAGGATGAACTGTTTGTCATTGAATGTAAGCACAGAACAATGAGAGTACTGAGAAAAAAAATTTACTAAAGAAAACAAAATCCCAAATATAAATTTCCACATGTGTCTTCTAAAATAAGATAAGTAGAGATAGATTAATGATGGGTGAAAATGAAAAATGCAAATTATCAGTGAATCAGAAATTATAAGTTTACACACAGCAAATTTTGACTTTTGATTCCCGTTTCAGTTGCGCCCTTTAAATTTAATTATTAAATATAAATGATTTTTTTTGTCAATTTACCAATTTTAATTTTTTAAAATAAACTGACATTATTTAATAAACATTTGAAAACAATTTTAAATTTAATTAAATTAATTTTAAAATTGGCTACAATAAAAATTTCAGATCAAAATCGTACTATGATTAAATTACCTTAAAATCATTTTTATACGAGATGTATCAATTATTTACTTTTGCGGAATGATGAAAGTATAGTAAATGATATACATTAATCAGTAGATTAAGGTTTCAAAATAACTTTAGTATCTATAATTTATTAATAATATATAAACTCAGTTCAATAATTTTCATATTAGTATTTATAAGACTATATATCAAAATAATATATAAGATACACGATAAGATCAAATTTATATAATGATTGAAATACACCAACAGTTACATGGGAGTAAGTCTCAATTTGAGTCATGCCTGTCGAAATAACATTGGACTTTGAACAATGGCTTGTATTAAAAGAAGAAATGTTTTCCCTTAGTATAATGATATATTAAAGAAGAATAAAATAACATAAATAAAGAGAAATTAATTGACCTGGTTGATTAAATAAACGTATCCATGGTCATAATACGATGATTACTCACTTCCCCGATACGTAGATAAAAAGAATTTTTGTAAACTGAATTTTTGTGCTAAAGAGAATTGAAATTTGGGAAAAACTCATTTTAATAGGAGGAAAAATCCCAATGATAGTCGACTTTCTCAAATAGTTCAGTTAAACAAAGTTTTTGTTTCAATATCTTTTGTTTGTTTATTTTCTCTATTTTAATTTTTATAAATAAATTTTTAAGAATTTTTTATTTTATTCGCAAAAATATTAAAAAGTTTTGTTTAACACGAGAATTTTAATATTTTAGTTAATTTTTAACTTAATTTTAAATTTGTGTTTTGCATTAAATTTTAAAATTTAATTACTTTGATCATAATTATGTTTGTGTTAATTTTACATAACCACAATAATTTTAATTAAAAAGTCGTATACTTTTTGAATGTTTTATTTTACTTTGTATTGCTTGATGTTGAAGAAGTAATTTTAATTCAAACTTGGTGATATTATCGTTTTAATATGTTGGACCAAAACTGGGAGAATAAAAAATTGGTTGATTGGAACGGAAGAACAATTAGAAAAAATGCGAAAAATTAAAACTGAAAAAGAAAGAGTGGAAAAGTACGAGAAATAAATAAAAAATATATAAAATAAACTAAAGGAAAAAGAAAACATAATAGAAATTTGATTAAGAAACTAAAAAAATGTAAATAAGAGAAAAAAATCAAAAATTAAAATATAAAAAATACAAAAAACGCTTATTAAAACAAAAAAAACAATGGTATTTATTAAAAAGCTTGACTATGAATTAGTAAATATATCGATGTTTTTGATATTGACAAATTTTCGGCACTGCCTTTTCAAGGTAATTTGATGTAGTGCCGAAAATTCGTGAATATCAAAAACATCGATATATTTACTGATTCAAAGTCAAGCATTTTAAAAAAATACAATGGAAAAGAAATCAGTGGTGAAATTTGAAAAAAAAGTTCTTATAATAAAAAAATCAATGGCTAAAAATTGAAAGAAATACAAATATGATTCTAATAATGCTTATAAGCAATGGGAACGGATAAGAAAATAAAGACAAATAAACGGATTATCAATAAACATTTTAGAGAGAAAGACATCACCGAAGAATGGAGGGAGAAACAATATAGAGGAAAAGAGATTTAGTGCAAAGGGTAAAAAGAAATTGGGCTCTAAAGACAGTTTAAAAAATTGTTTTTTTATTTGCACTTTAAATATAAAAATTCTTTTTTTAACGTAGGTGCTGAATTTTTTAAAATCAAAATAATTTTTAATAATTTCAAAAAATTTTAAAATAGTAATATTCTAATATTTTTTAATTAAAATTCTTAAATTAAAATTAATAATTTAATGTTTTAAAATTAATAAAGCGCCTTAGGCTATTTAATCATTTACAAAATATTTGTTTTAATATTCAAATATCAAAAAATAGTAGCGTGATGGAGTCAAATATTACAGAATGTATTAAAATTTTGATAGTTTATTATTTTTTATTATTATTAAATTTAGTAGAAAATCCTTTTAAACGTCACTTTCACTTTCCTTCAATTGACTTGAATAATTTGCAAAAAAAATATGAATTTCAACGAGAGAAGGTATTTTTTTTATATTTGAGGAAGTCCGTTTAAATGTTGTAATAGAATTGTACAACATATACAAATGTTGATAGAGCCAGTTTTCCAATTTTAGACCAATTAGAAGAAGGAGATTTTTTAGATCTTAGAACAGCTATTTCTAATTATGAGGTATGTGAATTATTTTGAAATTGTCAATTTTAGATAAAGATTATTTTATTTACGTTTTTAATTTATTAAGGATGTTATCTATGCCAACCGTGATTATCAAATGGCAGATGAAACAAGAAAAGTCTATTGCTCTCATTTAATACAACATTTATCCAAGTAATACATAATTATTCACTGATAACAAAACACGTATAATTTAGAGTTCGAAATATTTTAAGAAAAAATAATGACAAAGTTAGTGATAGAGGAGATAAAATAAGGTAATAAATATTATCCTTTCAATATAATAAATAATTGATTATAGCGGTATTCGAGATCAAGGTTTTCATAGATGCCGAGCAATGATCATTGTTCCAACTCGACATAGTGCTTTAGAAATTGTGAAATGTTTACGATCGCTAATGCCAAAACACAAGGTTAAAAAAAATTGGCAGGAATTTATCAAAGAATACACAGAAGAAGTTGAAGACGATGAAACAAAATCCGATGACAATGAAGAAGACGAAGATGACAACGAGAAATCTATCGATAAAGCAGAATCGTTTAAAAAAATA
The DNA here is from genome assembly GCA_959609185.1 of Schmidtea polychroa. Lineage (NCBI taxonomy): Eukaryota > Metazoa > Platyhelminthes > Tricladida > Dugesiidae > Schmidtea > Schmidtea polychroa. Next base: position 34,010 of record CAUHTR010007933.1, read on the forward strand.
ATTGAAAATTTTAAATTATCAAAATTGAAATACGTCGTCAAGAAAACTGGAATTGATTTCGATGAATGGAAACTCGGAAATACAAATGAGAATTTCGTTTTAGGTGTTGCGATCGATAAGAAATTGTTTGAAGTCAAAACTAATTTTTTCAACAGTGATATAATCATTGGTTCACCAATCGGATTGGGGCACATCATTGCCGATAGGAAGTTCGTTCTTCATATTTTTCTGATATTTCCAATTAATTATTCAGTATAGTATTTGCTCCCCTTGCCCACTCATTATATATTTCATAGGGAGTCCCCTATTATCTATATATAATTGATGATTTCAATGGAAGCCTGCCCCCCATTTATCTATATACAATTGATGATTTCATTGGAAGCCTGCCCCCCCCCCCCATTTATCTATATATAATTGATGATTTCATTGGAAGCCTGCCCCCCCATTTATCTATATATAATTGATGATTTCATTGGAAGCCTGCCCCCCATTTATCTATATATAATTGATGATTTCATTGGAAGCCTGCCCCCCCCATTTATCTATATATATAATTGATGATTTCATTGGAAGCCTGCCCCCCAAATTTATCTATATATAATTCATGATTTCAATGAAAGCCTGCCCCCCATTTATCTATATATATATATAATTGATGATTTCATTGGAAACCTGCCCCCCCCATTTATCTATATATAATTGATGATTTCATTGGAAACCTGCCCCTCCCCCCCCATTTACCTATATATAATTGATGATTTCATTGGAAACCTGCCCCTCCCCCCCCATTTACCTATATATAATTGATGATTTCATTGGAAACCCCCATTTATCTATATATAATTGATGATTTCATTGGAAACCCATGCTTCTTGGGTAGATTCTTCAGATATTTTTAAATATTCTTTTCGACATTGTTTGAAATGTTATTAGTAATTGTTTTTAAAATCTCAAATTTCCTCCGTTTAATCAGAATATTACTGAAAATAATTAATCAAATTGATTAATTAAAATGATTAAATTTGAAAGCGAATCAATAAACTTAATATGTAAAATAAAAAAACCCGTATTTAATGTCCCAATCCTACCTAGGAGGTACCTTAATCAATTAGCAATTACATCATCTATTGAAATGCTTATAATGGATCAAGTTGAGTACATGATGGTGCAGAATTTTGATAATATCTATCCGATTCTTGAAAAATTGAATCAAATACCACGAGGAGATGGAGATGTTGTTAAAAGTATGAATTCAACGTTGCGTGTATACAAATGGGCATTGAATAATCAAGCCCATCTCTACCGACAGAATATCATAATTTCTGCTACCTTGCATCCTTTTATCAAGAAGATTATGTCGTTTTGCCACAGTTAGTTCTTTCTTTTCTAGATCCGAATAACTCGATTACTCTCTAGATTTCCAGGGAACTAATATATATTTCCCACAGCCTAAACTCGATATTAAATATCTATCTAGTTGTCCTGCTAAAAACGATTCTAACCAACCACCGAACAAAAAACAGAAACTCTTGATAAACGGCAAAATTCTATTTGAAAGATTAGAATTTAGCTGCCCAGTTCCGGAAGAATGTCAAGATATCGAAACATCAAACACAGATTTCCTCGTGGACATCAAACCATCTGACAGTGGGTATAGTGTATTCAAACGGAAAATCGTGCCTCTTCTTATCAACAAACTCAATCAAGGTGGAGTGTTGATCTATTTCACCCAGACTATTGATTTGTATAAAATTCATAAAATTTTGCAAATGGAAAATCTTAATATCTGTGTCGTTTCTGAGTGAGTTCAATTAATGAAGATATTTCTGAATTCTTTATCATTTGTTTTACATTAGAGATGTTCCGGCAAAGGAAATCGAGAAAACTATCTCTCAGTTTGCCAAGGGAGCAATCAAATATTTGCTGCTGTCGGAAAGATATTACGCATTGACAAGGACGCGATTTTCAGCAGCTCAGCATTTGATTTATTTCTCTACTCCAACTTTCCCAAAATTCGCACAAGATTTCCATGAATATATGCTATTTAGGAGCAAGGCCACGCAGGAACTTCCTCATCACGTGTTGGCTCTATGTGAAAATGAATTGTTTAATAGGATGAATTCAAGACTTGCATTTCAAGGGATTTATGGCCAATAACATTTTTCAGTCTTCTATTTTATATATTTTATTCGATAAATTTTTCATGTGCATAATAAATTATACAAAGACTTTTTATTACCTATTTATTTCACTTGATTACGTCGAAAGCAATTTATTTAAAACGTTAAAAGTATATCAATATAATATAAAAAGATGTTTAACGTGAAATGTGAGTTTGCTTAAATGAGAAACATTCGATCCAAATTTAGAGCAATCGTTGATAAGGATCGTCCTTAGGCGTTTCTAGTCAGTTGAAATCACCAATGCGCATAATTAGGTCGTGAAAAATGATTACACACTTTGAAAGCAATGGATACTCATTTTTTATATGCAACCAAAAATGTGCGGAAAATTAAATTTTCATATCCGATCAGTTTTTAGCTCGATCAAATCTCATGCTCGTTTATCGGAAAGTGTCCAGGAGAAATACTATGTGAGTCAGTCCATAGGTTGCACCTTAGAAAAATAATAGATGACTTTTTCTGCTAATAGCTCCTAGTGTTTCACTGTCAAAGCCTTTACTTTTCTTAATCGGCAGCCATGACATTTGGAAACATTTCATTATTACCATTTGGTAGAGTTTATCCATAACACCAACAACTAATTTAGAGCAATCGTTAATAAGGATCGTCCTTAGGCGTTTCTAGTGAGTTGAAAAATCCCCAATGCGCATAATTAGGTCGTGAAAAATGATAAGAGTATTTAATTACACACTTTGAAAGTAATGGATACTCGTTTTTTATATGCAACCAAAAACGTGCTAGATCGATAACATTAAAATATTATAATTCCTGGTTTGTACTTTTTGTTGAACTCATTTAAATGAGCAAAAATGCCCAACGGGTATGCATGTTTTATTCCTCATTCTTCTTTTTTAATAGATGCAAAGTCTGAACCGTAAGCCTATAAAACGCCATCGTACTTCTGTATGAGAAATATGTGTCTGATCATCATTTCCGCATTAAACAGAGGAGCGATCGTGGCTTGATGTAATTGACAATTATTGAATATTTTCACAATAATACAATAGGTTCAACAAGCAAACTACTGATTACACAGTGCTTATTACAACACTATGTTGAAGAATAGCACGTGCATATGATCTTCATTTGACAAATCTCTCAACTGAGGAGTATAACAATTGGTAATTTAACTGGTTGTTTGACTTGGATTTACTCGCCGAACTCTATTCTGTTAATAACTGAATAAGCTACTGCTTATCTCTTTATTTCTGCATTCTTGTCTCGAATTCCACTTTAAACTCTTCTCTAAGCTTCTCTCTTTAAATTTCTCTGCTTCAATTCTCTTCAGATTCTCCAAATAAATGTCGTCGTATTATCTCAATTATTCTATTCTTTGTCTCAATATTATGTCGCAAATCTGTTCCACAATATTCTGACGCAAATGTGCTCTCTTAACAGTTCTCTCTGCTCCTGCTGTATACCTCGTCACTTTGTGCCTGTTTATCTTTAATTCCCCAACTTTTTCCTGCAATAGAGTTAATTTTGACAGCTGTCACGATATTCTCTATTTTTTTCCTTTTGTTTTCTTTTCGTTCCCGTTATGTCTGATAATCTGTTGAGATAAGTACATTATTGTTGTTTTTGTTTTTCCCGACTTTGAAATTCTTTTTCTTTTGTACTAATTAATTAGTAATGACCCTTATTTTAATTCCTTGTTTGCATTTTTTGTTCTTTTTACTTCAATTTTCTTTTACAACTTCCCTCAAATCGTGCCACTTTATAACAATTTCCCCATAAGTAATTTTATTTATTTGTAAATTTGTTATTTAGGCATCCTCAACACAACCTTGATCACTCAAGGAGTATAGAGCAGTTGTTAAGGCTAGAACTAATTTCTAGACCCAAAAAACTAAGTTCGTGACTGAAATGTGTCGACACATAGTGTTCGATGATGATGGCAGACCCATCCCTACACTCAATTTAGATAAATATTACAGAACAGAGCCAAAGAAGTACAGGGTCAATGTGTACGCCGAAGAACGTAAATAAATAAAAATTCTCTCTCTAACAGCTCAACAATCCAATTTCCCCAACAGTTTAACAATCCAATTCTCCAAATAAGAACAATAACTTTTAATTAAATTTTTTTTTTATTAACATTCATTTAACATTCAGTATGGCTTTCATCGACATTCATTTATATTGAATTGTATATAATTTTAATTTGTATTTTGTTGTGAATTTTATTTATGTAACACAAAAAAAATAAATAAAAAATAAAGTGTATTTAAAAAGAAATTGTTGGGTTTTGAGTTAATTTAAGTCGGTTACCTCTGACTCCTCGTGTCCATTAAATCAAAACAGTAAACGACCCAACGTATATTGAAATCAAAATATATTTTCTCTCAATAATACACAATCAATAATAAATAGTCCAACAGCTCGAGGTTGACCGATTCTCCGCTCGGTGTTGAAGCTTTGATAAAGACAATATTCACCTTTTAGTTTCTTAGGTTCTCTTGACCAACGTTTTCCTCTTTTTCTGTTTGATTCGATCCTTTTCTCGCTTTTTATTCTTATTCTATCTCTTTTTTTTCCTTAATCTCCTAGATCCCTTTTCGCATTTTCCTAAGCTCAGTTTCTTCTTACACTACCTGAGGCAAAATGCCGATTTTCTATGATTTTCCCTTTCCTTATATACTCTTTGAAATCTGGATGACAAATGGTTATTGCCAAGCCAATCTCTCATTTGACATTCGCTTCCACATATCTGCTTCGGCTGTCACCCATAATGGTCCAACGAACAAAGATAATTAATGGCCCGCCCGGTATTTCTACACGCACTATCTTCTGCTTGCTCTTTTCCAATTAATCATTGTGTCAAGCTAATGGGCCCAAATCTTCCTTCTGTTTACTTTTCTTCGGGTTTTCTATTAGCCAATTAATTACTTATTAACGTTTTCTGTTTTAACACATTTGAATGCTTTTCGACACTTTCTAACCGTTTTCTGATAAATCTCTAATCATCATCTTGTTGACCATTAGCTAGTCTATACCTGTCCCGTTTTCCCAATTCGATTTCGATGATTTTACAATTTATCGATTTCTCACGGATTTCCGGATTCTTGCCTTTCGCAACTGCTTTTGGCATTTTCTAATACTGCTTCCATCACACTTTCCTTTACTATCAATTCTGTGCATGATCATTTTTTTTGTTTTTTATTATTTGTCTTTTTTCTTTGCTTACTTGTTATTTAAATTTTCAACCTAAATTTCATTTAAATTTATTTTAATTTACAGACCTCAACAAAATTAATTAAATATAAAAATAATTTAAGTATTAATAATTTTTAATGTCAACGTTAATTTAGTATTTAACCTAATTTAAAAGTTAATATTATTTTAATTAGTCTGGTTAGACTAAAATACGTCAAATTCCAATGATGGTATTTTAACAAGACTAAAATGAATTATATTAAATTTCAGTTATAAAATGATAGTTCAACGAGACTAGAATAAATAAAATTAATTAATTATGCATAAAAATTTTAGTATATAAGCAACCCGCAAAATTAGTTTAATCGCCAAAAATTAGCGTCTTGACTATTCGAAGGATAATCCGAAGAATAATTTAAAACCGAAACAGAACAAAACGTTTCACAAAATTTTTATAAAAAGGTACCAGTAAATAATACATAACACGCTCGACAAAACATATTAACAGAAACATAACCCGCACCTATTGTAGATCAATTCATTTCGAAAGTTTGGAAAAATAAATTATACATTTTAAAAGGTGAATTTTATTTCTGAATAAATTTTAGTAATAAGTCTTCTTGTTATTTAATCAGTTATATAAGAACCAAAAGTGATTTCAAATAGTGAGACCTCAACAATAGCATGCAACTAAGCCTTAAGTTTAGTTAAAATAAAAACATAAACTAAACACTAATAATGAAGAAAACACCCAAAAATGTAAAACATCCAAATTATTACACCTATTGTTCTCAAATATAACCAAAAAAACATAAAATAACCGAAATACTAATCCGAATCAAGGCGATTCGAAAAAATTAAATAAAAAATTTATAAAAAAGTTATTTAGAAAAATTACAGTTAATTTCTATTAAAAAATCCAGACAATCATACACGGTTTTTCTTTCTAGTCATTATTCATTATCATTACACATACTATTTTCAATCTGGTGTTATAATACTTTTTTCGTGTTTTGTAATAAAATATAAACGAACTTTATAACCATTCCACCTATAGATGTTCAATTTTTGTTTTTATATCTGATACCTATCATATATATTTTTATTGCCCTAATTAAAAAAATTTATTTTAAATATAATTCTACTTTTCTATTTGTTATCTTTTAAAAGCCTTAAATTTTTTTATAAATGTAATTCTTATTTAACTAATCAAAATATTAAAGAAATTTTTTAAATTTTAATCAAATGAATCATTGAATAATCAAAAATTAATAAAAATTTCTTTATCTTAATTGAAACATGGTAATTGAACGCATTTTTAAAATATTTGTTTTATTATTTCAAAATAAAAATAATAAAAACCTTTTATATTTTTTCTTGAAGTTTATCAATATTTCCCAAATTCCATATTGAATTTATGAATTAAGATGGATATGTTTGAAAATACTGAATCGATAAATAAATTAAATAACTTTTGGGAAACTGCAAAATTAGAAATAAGTCAAATTAAGACAGATCAAGTACCTTTGAATATTTCAATAAATATTATAAATGGTGTTTCTAGATTACTTTTAAATCCCAAGATTTACCCCTAGCGCGCATTAAGAAAATAATGAAATTGGATGAGGATGTTAAAACGATGGTAATGTATTTTTTTAAATGTTAATAATAAATTAAATTTTAGATGATTAGTGCTGAAGCGCCAATTTTATTTGCTAAAGCAGCAGAATTTTTTATTCGTGAAATTACTTTGAGAGCATGGATTCATACTGAACGGAATAAACGACGAACGTTACAACGCAGTGACATAACGTTAGCTGTCGCTGATGGTGATACCGATCAATTTGATTTCTTAATTGATATTGTTCCAAGAGATGAAATCAAAAGTCATGGATCTGCCACAAAACGAGAAGAAACATCTCACAATCACCAATGACACAAGTCACTGGGAATTTAAACTTATTTGGAGGAAATACCATTCAGTTAAATACTCAAGCTTTATCGACCGGACAATTAGGATTAGTTGATTCAAATGGTTTATCAGTTGGAGCTAATATAATTCAAGCTCAAGGCAATCAATCAAATGTTCAAAACCAATCTCACGGAGCTGTGCAATATGTTTTACAGTTACCAATTGGAGCTAATAATTCTTTATCGGGTGGTCAAACAATTCAAATTCAAATGTTGCCTCAGGTGAAAAAAATATCCTTACATATTATAGTTAACTATTTGTATTTCTAGTCAATGATATCAAATTCCGGTGATAATCAAACTGCGACGACAATGACAACATCCAGCACCGTTTTGAATGGTCAACAGCAATCTCATATATTTGCGATTGGCGGAAATCAAACCAATCAACAAACCGCAACTGTTGTTTTGCAACCCGGCTTGCTCTCTGGAACCAGCGGAACATCGATATATTCGACCACTCCTTTATCATTAGATCCTCAACAAACCTCCATTTCTACAGTTGCTACGACTGCGTCTGTTACTACCGATGGTGACCAGAATACCGGTGGCAGTGGTGGCCATTTTGTCCTGACATCGATCAAAAGGGATACAGAGGAAACTGGATCAATTAATCAAGAAGGAATATGAGAACCAATAAACTTTGTATAGCATTCATTGTAGATAAATATGTATCAATCCTATTGTCATTTGATTGGTGAATTCTTGCACAACTCGTGCGTGTATGCTGTCAATTAAATTCTTGCTGCTCTCAACTCATTGGTTAATAGAAAACGATCAATTGATGGTTTTTTGCATTTACTATATATTATGTTAATTTATGTATTTACTGATTTTATTCAATGCATTTTATTATTAGTCTTTATTTTTTTTTGAAAGTTATCAACAATTTCTGTTTTTTTAGCCTGGAAAAATTTAATGATTGATTTGAAATAAATTGATTATTTGCTTAGAATATTATTGGCTTTAAAAATATTTTTTAATGTATTTCCAATTGCTCTATTAAATCAAAACCAGACTATATTTGAGTTCTTTTTGTAAAATATTCAAATTAAAGGACTGGTTATTTTGTAAATTGAAGAGGTACTGCCATGGCAAATGTTATTGTACAACGTTTAATTAGATCCTTGTTTAATTATTGTGGACATTGGTACAATTTCAAAATATCGTGGCACTTGGTCAGGGCCTGATTTACGTATAAGCGGTATCTTAGGGCCTACACCCATCGGGAGACCAAGAAAAATAATCAGTAAAAAAATACTACCGTATTTTAGCGATTATAGTGCGCACTTTTTTTGTGTATTTTTTTCTAAAATACCAATGCGCATTATATAAGACAGGTCAAAATTCGCTAAAATACGGTATTTTTCAAACTTTTTTTCCGAATCGAGCGCGAAATTTAGGTGCGCACTGTCCAGGGGAGCGCACTATATTCGCTAAAATAAGGTATTTTGAACTTTGTAAGTTATATTTTGTCTATTGCATATATTTATATATAATAATAATGATTTAGAATATTTTCAGTTAAAATATTTGAGGAAGGGCCAAAAAATATTTTGTAATTATTTTCCACATAATACCTAAATCCAGTCAGCCCTTATATTAATGATATTGAAAATATTTTCGTAGTTATTTTTAATAATATTTACCACTGTAGAATGAGGTTTTCTCATTGAAACAAAATTATCATTATTTTAGACCTTTTCTTTTCTCTCATATATTATTCGACTTAGTTGTTTAACCTTAACTTGAACATACATATCCTTCATGTGCAATACATGGCCCCGGGATTAATGGGGCCCGCCGTGGCAGGTCGGTTAGCTAAATGAGATGAACATAAGACAGAAAGAAACTTATTAAATATTGACTTTTGTTTTGTACATATCAACTAAAATTAATTACTGTAATATTTACTGTAATAATCAGGGCCGGCTTTAGTTGGAAGCGGTGGATGCAAAGCATCGGGGCGCCTCTCGGAAAGGTCGCTAAACAATTTAGAATTTTAGTTTCTTTTTAATATTTAACAAAAAAACCATTAACAAATTTTTTTTTAATAAGAATTTTTTTTTTTTTTTAAATAAAATTTCTTGAAAAAACTACTGGCCTACTAGTTTTCGAAGTGTTTAAGATTGTTTAATTATTTCGCAAAACAAAATAAATTATACATGCATAAATTTATTTTGAAACGGCCTGCTATATTCGGTTTAGTTATTTCGATTAAAAAAATTAATGCTAAAAAAAATTATTTTAAAAGTCTACCAGTTCTATTCAGTTTTCAATCAGTTCAGTTATTATTTGGTAAACTTTTTTCGCTAATAAAAAAAAATTTAATATTAAAATTTTAATAGTAAAATAAAAAAGTGTTCAGTACAGTTTAATAGTAAAAAAAAAGTGTTTTGTTTCAGTACATTAGTTATTTTGCGGAATTGAATCATTGTACGGTGGTAGGTATTATTTAATTATTTTTATCTTTACTTCTAAATTTATATTTTTTTAATTAAAAAAATTTTTATTAGCTTACCTATATCATAAAATATGAATTCAAAGACAAAATTATCCGGGTGTGAAAATCGAAAACGAAGGCGAAGAGAGAGTTGGAGGAACAAAAAAATCAAGGAAGCCTTAACCAATATTTAAAAAAGCAAATTTGACAATACCTACAATAACGTTAACGGATGATCAGATTATTCCAGAGGATTGCACAAATGGTGAAGTTAGAAATAATGCCACTAATGAGACACAATCTATAAATTTACAAACAGAAATAACATCTTCATCTAACAAAGAGCTTCAACCATACATTTAACTGAAACTATAAGTAATAGTGCTGATTTTCATTCAATTGATCCCGCAACTTGGCCTAAATTTATTAATGATAAAATTAGAAAAATTATTATTGAGCAAGGACCAATGCAAATAAGGAAAGAAGTTTATCCCCGTGATGATGATGGACGAAGTTTTACTAATTATTATTACAATCGTAAATTACCTAATAATGAAATTATACCAAGATCATGGTTAGTTTATTCAAGTTCAGCAAACCGTGTTTTCTGTTTTTGTTGTAAATTGTTTATAAATCAAATAGAAGGAAACCAGCATTTGATTATAAATGGTTTTAGTTGCTGGAGAAATTTGTCAAAAACACTTGCAGCTCATGAAGTTAGTACATTACATGTTAATTGTTTTTTAAAGTGGACTCAATTAAAAAAGAAAATGAACAACTTAACTACAATAGATGCTGAACTCGTAAAAGTATACGCAGTTGAAAAGAAACATTGGTACGCTGTTTTGGAGAGAATTGTCGAAATCATAAAATATCTTGCCAGACAATGCCTGTCTCTGCGTGGCTCGTCAGATACTATCTATGAAAAAAATAACGGTAACTTTTTAAAATTTGTAGAACTTTTTTCTAAATTTGACATAGTAATAGCAAATCATTTAGCAAAGATACAAAAAAAGGAGACACAAACAGTTCATTATTTAGGCAAAACTATACAAAATGAAATAATATCGTTGATCTCTTCGAAAATTTTGCAAAATATTATTCAAATGATAATTAATGCCAAATATTTTTCTCTAATATTAGATTGCACTCCTGATATTAGTCATAACGAACAAATGACATTTATAGCCAGATTTGTCAATAAGATGAAAATAATGAAGTTGCAATAAGCGAACATTTTTTGGGATTTTTAAAAGTATCTGACTCCACAGGAAAAGGTTTAGCAACTTATCTTATTGACAACATTAAAGATTTAGGTTTGAATATTAATGATCTACGTGGACAAGGTTACGATAATGGCGCAAATATGCATGGGAAAAATAATGGGGTCCAAAAACGTATTTTAAATTTGAATTCTCGTGCATTTTTCGTCCCATGTGCTGCACATACACTTAATTAGTAGTGAATGATGCAGCCAAAATTAACACAGAATCATTTAGTTTCTTTTCCACTATTCAAACAATTTATAATTTCTTTAGCGCTTCAACAAAACGATGGGAGTTCTTAAAAAAAATACTAAAATTACAGTAAAACCTTTGTCAGCCACCAGGTGGGAATCAAGAGTCGATGCCCTTCGTCCACTTAGGTTTGAAATAGCTGAAATTTTAGATGCTTTAGTTGACATTTATGAAAACCTAGAAATAGATAATAATACAAAGCATGAAGCTAAGGCTGTGGCTTTCAAAATAAAAGAGTATGAATTTATATGTTCAGTGGTTATTTGGTACGATGTTTTAAGTAAAGTTAACGTTGTTAGTAAACTGCTCCAAAATCCAAATCAAAACTTAAATGTTTCTTCAGTTGCGTTAAATAGTCTTATTAAATTTATTGAAGAATATAGATCGGATGAAAATTTTAGTCTTATTCTTCAAACGGCAGAAATATAGCAGCTGATTTAGAAATACCTGCGAAATTCAAAGATAATACGTTACGAAGAAGAAAGAAAAAAATTTTTGGTTATGAATCTGTAGACGAAACGCCAGTTGATCCGATACTTAAATATAAAATATCATTTTTTCTGCCAATTTTAGATATTACTATCAATTCAAAAGGTTTAATCTTTTCACAAAATATAGTGAAAAATTTGAATTTATACATAATATAAAAGAAATTAACAAAATGGATGATAATACATTAAAAAAACATTGTTCTGATTTAGAAATAATGCTAACCGATGGCGAGAAAAAAGATATATCTGCAACAGAATTATTTAATGAAATAAAAATAGCAAAGGAATTTTTGAAAGACTTTGAAAACCCACTAAACATCTTGCAATATATATATAAAAATCTACTGGATTCCATTTTTCCCAATTTTGTAATTGCTATTAAAATATTTTTAACTTTACCAGTTTCAGTTGCTAGCGGAGAACGATCTTTTTCGAAGCTTAAACTAATTAAAAATTATTTAAGATCAACAATTTCACAAGAAAGATTAGTTGGTTTAGCAATGATATCGATTGAAAGTGATATATGCGACAAATTAGATATACATAATTTAATTGATGAATTTGCCAGTTTAAAAGCTAGAAAAGTAAATATCTAGAATAATAGTTTTGTCAATTTTTATACAAAATATATGTATGTTATGTAATTTTTGTATATTATAATATTGTTTCAATAAAATAAAAAAATATATAAACAAAATAAAACCTGTATTTCACTTGGAAAAGAATTATTATTAATTTTTTAATGTTTTTATTACAAATTTAATATTGCCAATTAAATTACGTTAATTCCAAAAAACCAATAAAATAAATGGGCGTCTAAAATGAGTTTCGCATCGGGGCGCTACTAATGCTAGAGCCGGCGCTGGTAATAATTACTGTAATACTGCTATAGGCACATTATATTATTCCGCTAATCCTCTCATCATCGTGTTGGTGATATATCTTCATTTGGACATTAATATATGCCGTATTGCCGATGGAAAACACTTGTCTGTATTAATACATTTAAAATAAAATTCAATTGTATTGGTGGGTTACAGGTAGTCAGACATCTCACCTTTTCGTGCTGTTTCCAGCGTAACCCAGGATACAAGGTTGATCCTACCAATTGACACTCGATGAGTGATCATCGTTGGTAATGTGTCAACTGGGTGAGTACTCGCAAAAAGTGAGCGCACTACTTGCACTATAATTGTCGGGTACTCTTTGGGTTCACGGACTATCGATAGAAGATTTTGGTCCCTTGACTCTATTGTTTTCCCAAAATCGCATAACTTTTCGCTCAACCTCATCATCCAACATGCATGGCTTTAGCATTGAAATATTACACGTTTATTTACAAATTAATCGTATTATCATTCATTATCCATCAAGAGGTTTTAATTTCAATGATTCCGGTTCAAGTCCTTTTTCGGCCAGCCGCAGTCGTTTTAATCGCTCGCGACCATCTCGGCCTAGCCGCTTTTGTTTGGCCTTGGGCTTGGCTGGGTGGATTTCGGCCAGTTTTTCGTCTGCCGTGACGTGTTCGTCTATTGTCTTCTGATTTAACCTCGTTTCCATGGCCCGCATCTGTAATTTCAGGTCGCGTATTTCAGTTTTGTCCTGAGCACTCTGGAGCTGCAACTGCTCGATCTGCTTTAAATGTTTGTGCACCACTTCGGGACGAAACCAAGTTTGCTCCATGTTCCGGCATCGTTCTTTAAATTTGTTGATGCTGGATTGAAGTCGCTCGACCTGTTGCTGAGTCTGCTCTCTATCTTTTCGGAGACCTTCAAATAACTTGTACACTAAATTATAACACACTTAAAGGCATTCCCAAAACTCAACTCTCTATGTATATACGATAATCATTAATTTCCCACACGCATACTAAATCCCTATGCATACTTAAAATAACATAATTCATTATGACGGATAAACCAATTTTATTTATTAATAATAGGTATAGTATAAACTACAATGTCAAGGCAATAGACCACAATAGAGAAAAAATTGTTATTGTTATTCAGGTCCAATGACACGTTTCTTATTCAACTGCGTGGAGTCGTCTTGCGCGGACGACCGCGTTTTCTTGCTCTCGCCGGCTCACTTTTGGCCTCTTCGGGGAGCCGACCACTCGGAGCTGAGATTGAATCCGCCGGAGCTCACGTTTAACGGTTTCCACGGTGTCGATAGCTCAATCCCGAGCGGAATAACCCGAGCCTCCACCAGCAAGTTATTGCATGGCTCCGTTTTTACCCATGCAGGTGCATCGGGTTCCGGCCCACTGCGAATCACGGGACACCAGTTGTCAAGATCCAGGCCCCAATTCCAATCGTGGATTCGATACCATATGTAACGAGTACGAAGCCGAATTATCATTGCCTCGTGTTGGTTTTCCGCACTATCCGTACTAGATTGAGACATTTCTGAAGTTGGAAATTCACATAATTAATTAAATAATGTGTCGATTTTCTTAAAATTTTTATAGGATTAAATAATTACACCTATTAAAAATTACAATTTAATTAGTTGTCTAACTACGTTGCGAAAAAAAATTGTAGATTAGATTGTAACTTAAAATTCAATTACAACTTAATTTGTAAATCAAATCTTAAAATTGCACATTAACTTTTGACACTTTTAACATTTGTTTTAACTCGGTAAATTATTAAGATATAAATGAGATTCTTTCAACGGCAATATGAAATTAGTTCATAACTTTGTTGAATATGATTCGTTATATTTCTGATATATCAGGTTCCTTTTGCTTCGTAATATGTGATTTTTATATATTGTATTTCCAGAAATTCTTAGATATGAATGAACGTTGCTGCTGTCCTGCTACCATTCAATGAGGCCGGAATTTATAAACCAATCGTTAATCAGGACTTCTCTAATTCTCGATCCTACAATTATCCATCTTTCTTAGAACTATTGCTCAGAACAAGGCGAGTATCTGACAGGGGAATTTTTAATCATTTTGATTCTCGGTGTTATGTCTACCTGATTGTGGCGCGAATTTTATTAATTCTCTCGTATCCGAAAATTAGGAAATTGTGGTGCCATATAAAATTGTCCACTGCACACCCGAAGATCAATTACATTACCAAGTACGATATGATGTGGCTGTTGTGGCTGCCTCACGATCAGGGTCGCAATCAAACTCAGTTTGCTCTATTATCGAAAGAGTTTTCAATTCTCTATTTGATGGAAAATCGACATTACGGTTGTGCTTTTATTGATTGGGTATGATATTTAGCATGATAATTTACATAATAAAAGTTCTTATCTTGTTTAGTTATTTATTTATTTAATTCCGATTCTATTCATAATAATTAATACTGATAGTAGTGATAATAATAGTAATCATCGCAATGACAATCATAATAACAGCAATAATAAGAATAATGATAATAGTAATAATAATATTGACCGCGCTAATGCTTGGTGAATAATTGGTGAAATCGATATCTTCGGCGATTATCATACATATTCGTCTGACGTCATGATCCATGAGTTCTTCAAATACAAATCTCGACATGGAATCTGCGTAAATTTTCATAGCGTTTATCTGATCTCTCTGTTTGTCCACTTTATCCATCAGAATTAATGTTTCCTTTATCTCCTCTGTGCTTTTTATCTTCCTCAATATTACTTCTTTCTTAACATCTTTATTTTCAGAACATACTATCAACATATTTGCTGTTATTTTCTCTTTGGTGAATTCTTTATTCTCAAACAACCTGTCGACAAGATCTTCACTTTTTAAAAATATGTTTCAATCTCTTCGCCTCTTCTCTTATAATTCAATAATTTTTCCATATTCTTTATTACGTCTCTTTCGTAATCAAATGCTATTCGTAACCTTGCTTGAAATCCTTCTGCTTTTTCATCTGTCTTTGCATATTTCTCCAATAGATCCTCGTCGATCATACATGCAATCAATTTTTCCTGTTCTTTTTTTAGCATCGAAATAAATCTCGCATCTTCTAATGAACTTTTCCAACTCATCACCTTGACAAAACACCTTTGGAAACAATCTTTCCGTGATGGCGGCAGTGTTTACCGCTGCTACCAAATTAGGATTCTGA
Organism: Schmidtea polychroa; assembly: GCA_959609185.1. NCBI lineage: Eukaryota > Metazoa > Platyhelminthes > Tricladida > Dugesiidae > Schmidtea > Schmidtea polychroa. Next base: position 49,847 of record CAUHTR010007933.1, read on the forward strand.
TCCGTTAGAACATTAATACCTGTTTGGAAATCACTAAATAATTCCATAAATTTATTTAATAAATCATGCACTCAAAACTTATCTTTTCTTTTGTTTCTTATTTAAACAAATTTCAATTTTTCTTATAAAATATTTTTCTATAAAAATATTTTTAAAAATGTTAAATTTCAATCTTCTTTTTAAAATATACTTTGATAAAACGATTTTTAAAATTTAACAAAATTTCTAATTAAAACTTTTAGAATCTTCCAACTCAAATTTGTTTTACAGAATCATTATACACACATCCTCTCACATGAAAACCAAACTATATATACCGATGCATTTCAGTCACACTATAACTTTTTAACACAAAAAATGTATCATACAGCACTAAGAGCTTGTCACCCTAAAGTCTAATAGGCAGTGTGGGGCGAGCAGATTTTTATTGTTATTGTAATTGTAATAGACTAATAGCTCATGCAGACAACAATCTAAAACTTACATCCAAACTGCACTATTCTATTGTACAAGACACTAAGAGCTAGTTTCATAATGTTCAATGGGTTGTGGGTAGTAAGCATTTAATACAATATACTTAAATTTCTAACAGATGAGGGTCAAGCTAATAATATAAATTCAATTCATAGATCAGATAATCGTGCTTAAATTGCACAAAGATAAGTGCTGATCACTGTTCAAATCTTTTGAAAATTAGTAAATGAATAAAATAAAGTCATATCTGTGCTCAGGATTTTGGAGGTTAGTTTATAGATTGGGGAAGGTAATATATTACTGAAAATAAGGGCAGATCCCTACTTAAAGTTTAAAAGTTGACATACTAACATAGAATGAAACTTTAAAAACACGAAAATAAGGGTGGATCCCTGACAAATCTTTTTAAATGAATAATTGCAAATAATACCTTGATAATATAGAGCAGTGTTTCTCAAACTATGGGTCGCGACCCATTTTTGGGTCGCGAAAGAATTTTTGGTGGGTCGCGATGACTAGAATAACTAGAGTTAAATAGAGTTATTCTCATTAAATAAACATTTATTTTAAAATTAATCTTTGTCATGTGGGTCGCAATAAAATTATTGGCATGAAATGTCAAAAATTTGGGTCGTGATCAAAAAAGTTTGAGAACCACTGATATAGAGTAATGCCTACTAAGTATTAGCTTCTTTCAGTTTTACCACTATATAATGCTCATCCAGTAAAACTATTACGACCAAATACACAATAATACTTCGTTTCATTGTAATCTACAATTTAAAATCTTATGTAGAACTTTTCTATAGTTATTAAATTTAAAAATGGAAAGACAGAAAACAAATCCTTAACAGTTTTAATGCGTTGTTTTCACGGGCTGGGCAAAGATATGCCACAGTTTAAAACTGTTCTAACTAACATCATTACACTTTGTCATTATTATATAAAATATATTCATCATTGTAATTTTTGTTGATTTGTCCGAAATTGAGTATTCATCTAATTCTGTGCCATTTTCAGATAAATAATCATTTTTCTATTTAATTATTGATTCTTAACAAATTCATTTTTCATTAATAAATACTTAAATAAAATTAATTCTATCTTTTGATTACGATAATATTTAATGAAACTTTAAATATCGTGTTAATTATATTTAATTCCTAATTATTTAATTTATTTTATAATTTTTTAATCGGCAAAATTAGCTTGTTTAAATAATAAAGTTGTAATAAATTTGATTTATAGCATTATGCAATTAACTTTTAAAACTCTTAAGAAAAAAGTTTTCAAGGTAGACATTGATAGTGAAAAGTCTGTAGGTTATTTAAAATCAAAAATTGAAAAGGAATATGGATCAGAATATCCTGCCGATCGTCTTAAGTTAATTTTGAAAGGAAAAGTATTATCTGATGAACAAATAATTAACACACTTCTTTATGCAGAGAAAAGTCAAATTTTGTTGATGATAGTTAGAGATATGAAACATTCTGATACAAACAATTGTCTTAATTCGAAAAAGCCAGATTCTACATTAAAACATGTTTCTAAATCCGAATCAAAACAAACGCTTGCTAATTTAGCTGAATCAGTTGAAATTGAAGATGGAGATGAAACTGCAACTGTTGAATTTTTCATTAATTTGCCCGAAGATGGTGATTTAGATGGAATAATGAATATTCTTAAAGAACACATGCAAACTGATCCTAATATTGTAAAATGTGTTGTAGAAGAAGATTACAGTGATTCGGACATGTCTTCTATTTTACCAAATATGGAATTTGATCAGAACTTATCTGATGACAGCATTGAGTCGGATGATTCAATATCTTCAAATGGAAATGGGACACAAGAAATTTTAACCCAAAATGACTTGGATAATATTGAACGAATCTCATCAATGGGATTTAATAAAGAACGAGTCATAGAAGCCTATTTAGCTTCAGGGAAAAATATGGAAGCAGCTGTTACTTTTCTGTTGAATAAATGAAATTTTGTATATTTATGCTTTTAATAAAATTATCAAATTCTCATCTTTTATATTTTACAATGAAAATTTATAATAGAAATAGATTATTAGCATTTTTATATGGAAATTGATAGCAATTTTTGAATTTACATGTGATTTGGTGTTATTTTATATGAGCAAAGGAAAAACCGGGCTTGATTGATTATATTGTTGCCAGTACAATCATTTCTTTAGCTAAGATTGTTTTTTCTATTCTATCTTTACTAGACTTGCCATTTGGTTGTCACGTTTTTCGAAAGATCTAAGTTCAGTGCTTTACTTTACTGGGAAAGAACCACATTACAGGGCTTCCCAGGCCAATTTGGCATCGTTTCATCCGCGTTTGGCATTATATCATTAATAAAAAAATTCATAATAAAATGATACAAATATAACGTGCTTTATGACATTATTATCAAATCAAATTAGAAATATTTTTGTGATAGAATAACTATTTAAACGCTTGCGAAATTCCATCTATGAATAATTCTAATGATGAGAATGACAAAATTGTTAACGTAAATACAACACCTGTTCCATACACACCCAATAATCTCACATAGCCAGCTGTAGAACCCCAAAACGACAAGGAGAGACCAAGAAGACAACATACCAACAACAGTAATGTTGACAGATAACGTATTATCGAGTCATACCGAGAGGCTCAACTGCGGCTCATATCGCAAACATTATTGGCTTAAAAAGATCAACAGTCGACTCCATAATAACAAAATATTATCGGGTCAGAAAGTAGAGGAATAATGAACCTACCTAAATGTAGTCAAGACAATAACAGACAGTAAGAAGCTGGATGGACGAGGACTGTACGATCAATTTAAATGCAATATGTCAACCGATACAACGAGAATTTAACATAACCGTGACAAAATCGACAGTATATTGCTACATACTTGCGTTCCATGAAAGAAAGTGTTTCAATTACGCTTAAAAGAATATCATTAACACCGACAAGGAGAAATGATCCAGAAAACATCCAAGTTCAAATGGCCTAAGCAAACCGATACCTTGAACATATGACTCGTTTTTCAGAGCGCCAAATAATTTACATTGATGAGATCGGGTTTAAGTTATCAACCAGAGTGACAAGAGGACGTTCACTAAGTGGCACACCGGCTGTAGCCACCGTCCTCAATATTAGAACACCAAACATATCAATATGCTGCGCAATGAATTCAGAAGGAATACGGGTATATCATCAGCACCCTGTGGCATTCAACACTATAAATTTTGGAAATTTTATTCGTGCATTGATAATTACCTTACGTGAAAGTGTAATAACAAGTGCAATTCTGATCATGGGCAATGTTTCATTCCACAAGCATGCCAGTATAAGGGAAGAGATTCGGAGTAGCAGGTTTGAGAATTTATTTAGCAAGTGGAAAGAATATGTAAAAGGGCGCAATCCCACAAATGAAGTCGATCTAATGCGAATAATTGAGAATGGAAGTGTTTTCATTACAAGAGAGGATTACGAAGGATACATGAGGAATATGATGAGATATATCAACAGAAGTTTGCATGCGGAAGTAATTAATGATTAAAATCATATGAAATTTTTCTCTATTGTTATCAATTTTAAGACTTTTATTGTTTGTAATAAATTATATAAAAATTACTATTCGTTTGCACATTATTATTATTACATATTATTGTAAAATATTATTAAAATTCATTATAACCACAATAGAATATAACATAAGCTCTCCATTCGACTACAATCTTGATGCTTAAAATATTACCATTTTTGAATAAAGATTAATCTATTAAAGTTTTTGAGAAAAACATAATGATTTATATCATTGCTACAGTACGATGAAACAAATGAACTATTTGATAACACGAATGAAACGATGCCAAACACGGATGAAACTATGCCAAATTGGCCTAGGAAACCCTGTAAGGTTCCTATCATAAGGTGGCCAGATTTTCTTTTAATCCGAAAGCAGTACAAAGGACTGGAAAGTGCGGGTTATTATGCACTCTACAAAAATATTTTTAAGTAAAATAAAATTTTCATATTTTGATGTTTATAATGATATTCTTCATTTGAAAGATTTTTTTTTCAATAATGTAGCCTTTTCTTTTAAAATATCTTCACTGAAATCACTACTGATAAGATTTCTATATTTAATCTCAATTTACAATTACTCCAGAAATTGAAAATCCCCTTTCAACTGTCTCGGTAGTTCCCGGTAAGCACATTACAAATTCAACAAGTAATTTCAATTTTTTATAGAAATTTCCTCATCTTCAAAATATTTGTTTATTATTGTCAACTTTTATTTTCTTTTTATTTCATTCATATAATTTTTCCGTGGAACAATACATATTTGCTCACCTAACCTCATCGAAGAATTCATTGTCATCAATAACAATTTTATGATTTGTCATCAAAATCTCTTCCCAATTTAATTGATACTTTCTGTATCTATAATTGATTTCCATAATATTATCCAAAACAATACAAGAAGTTTATAACATGAAGGAAGCATCGCTTAAGGGTTCCACAAAAATTGGCCAATACACACCATTAAAAAGTAGTACTGTGGGTCTGAAACTAGCATGTTTAGTCTTACCTATTCACACACTGTCTTATTTTGTCCTTTGAAATTGTTTGTTTGTAGTAACTTTTATTAGGATGAGATATCCTTAACTAATGATCCCAGAAAAATTTCATTATATAGGCAACAATTTAATAGCAAATAAAGAAGTCATTAATCATGTCATGTTTACACTTACAGAATGAACTAATAAGTTTTTTAATTTTTGTTTAGATCCAGGAGAGCTGCGAACACGTAAATGCCTGAATCATTGATATTTAATGTTTTATTATCTTTCTGTACCCATCGTCCGATATATAGATCGATCAGGAATTTACCATCTGATTTTTTAGCAAAATGTCGAAATCGAATGATTTTCACCTATGAAGAAATGTACAAGATGCCGGAACATCATCAGCCAACAGGTATCGAACGTCCTGGCTCGAACGACGAGATAATCATAAGCACCTTGAATCGCCCAGGCCACATCATACTACGATCCCGCATCGAGAGTGGCTCTGGACAAAGACTAGAGCGTGGAACAGTGTCTTCCGAATCGAGTCCGCCAAGCGCACAGAGAGATTTCTACGCCCTGAGTCACCAAGCTTCAATCAATGGCCAATGGTTGCGCTAAAGATAGATCCAACTGTGAACCCGGCTCGTCTTGCTTGGACACAAATGGTTCGCGAAATAAACCAGGCCATCGCTAAGCTGATACGGGTTGAGGAACAAATCGAATTGGGCAACATCACCAATACCGATAACGAGCACCTGTATAGCCACGACGTGGAGTGGCAGATGAATCTGGCGAAACTACAAAACCGACGAATGGAGACGCGAGGAGATCCCGTGGAAGCGTGGACGACCCTGAAATTCGGAATGAGTCCAATCTTCCAGATAACTTGTCCGTATAATAAAAGTCCATGCCTGTGTTAATACATTACGTAATAAATGATTTTTTTGTTATTTGTTTTGTGAAGGAATGTTAGAACTGTGTGAATGTTTGGTGGATGAATATGGCCCTTGAACATATGGATTAGTTGTAGTAAATCAGTAGTTGTAGTAAATCAGTACCGTCTTCTTTCGAGATGTTAATTTTAATTAATAGAGTTGACACATTTTTACGTTCTTACTAAAGTTTTAGAGCTATTACACTTTATTAATATCGATGTTAGTCAAGACCTCTATATGCTGGCTAGTCTACTAGTACCATAAAGTGCATACATGCTTAATAAAAACTGTGCCAAAAAATCGTGTACTCTGTTCGTCTAGAGCTGAAAAATAAAGAGCTTGTTTAAATGAATCGTAAATAAATATCATGAAAACCTCACCTAGTCGAATTAAAATCTTTGATTATACATCAAACAATAAATAGTAAAGCACACATTGAAGATAAATAAAACACACAAAATAAAAATGATAAACGCATGAAGTTGTAATCACCAACATAGTTAAGAGAGAAACAACGCATTTGAAAAATCTGCCCCTAGGAAAGAAGAAAATAATAAATAAAATAATAATTAATAATATCAAAAATTAAATATGATTATTGGTAATATTTACATACAAAGGACCATAATCAAATTAATTATGTTATGGCTCGATTTTTCATGCAAAGGAACTATAAACAAAAAGTGCAGAATTTAGGAAAAAAGAATAGAAAAGTTATTAAAAAATTATTTAAAAAAAATTATCAAAATAATTCCCTTAAAAATCGCTAAATAAATAGCGAAATAAATAGAAAATAAAATTATTTAATAATTCGATTGTTTAAAACAATCTATTAAATACAAAAATTCCTTCAAAATAAATTAAACTAATCATAAAGCACTAGAATATGTGTGCGCTGCAGTTCTGAAATTTTCAGAATTTTTTGCACACGCTGATTTCACAAGGTGGCAGAAATTTCTTATGCGGACAACACCAATCAGTATAAATACTGACTGAAAATTCATTATTACAACTAGTTTGACTAGGTTAACTAAATAAAATATTGCTATAAGTTTTTCGGCGTTATGAATTTTATGTTTATACCCGCCTGGTTGTAAGTTATTTTCATGTGTTATGTAATTTCTAGGCTAATAATTTTTTTCGTTTTATTTGGATTTTTATTTTTGTTTCTATAAATTATAAGCATATTTTTGAGACAGCCCAAATTTTATCAAACCAGATGAGTTGCCAGCAGAGGCAGGGAAAATTACTCTAACCGATGAGTTCTCCGGTTCCCTGAGTGTTGTCTCAGATGAGTCTAAAAATGGTGTAAACGTGGATTGTCCGAGCGGAGTCAGAGGAGTGATATTAGAGGGAACAAGCTTGGTATGAATCCCGGCACGAAGCCTAATAATTTTCTCTACCTGGTCCAGGATCGTGATCTTGAGATCCTGGATGATTCCTTGATTTTCGACCTAGCTTTCTCGATGGCTTCAATTCAGCTTGTGAATATGTTCCGGCCTAAATCATGTTACCTCGATCCTCCTGAATCTCCAGAATAGTGATTAGGCTCTTTCGGCTTCAGATGTTTAGCGTGCCACGTTCTGGAGAATTTCTTCTTTTGATCCACTGAAAATTGCCTGTTAAGATTAAATGTATAGTCAGATGGCATTGATACCTCCATCTATAAAAACGATATAAAATGGTTATATATAAATATAAATGATAATTATTTATTATATTTTTGTTTTAAATGTTGTGTAATAATAATAAACTTTTTAGAATTAATGAACCGAGGAAAACATAAAAATTTATTGGCTTCGACGACAATGTTTACAAAATTTTAATTTACCAAAATTTTAACATGTAAATTTATAATGAAAGAGGGAATCTTATCTCTAGTCTCGTATGAATTTAACATTTCTTTCATTTATTTGAAATACGAGTATTGTGAATTTCCGTCGTCATTTGTTAGTGGTGGGTTACAGGTAATCAACATCTTACCTTTTCGAGCTGTTTCCAACGTAACCCAGGATAAAATGATGCTTTAGCGCTTGATACCCGTTAAGTGATCAACGTAGAACTGTATCAAGTGGGTGAGTACCAGCAAAAGTGAGCATACCTCTGTATACTGTAATTGTCAGGTACTCGAGCGGGTTCGTGTACTGCCGATAGAAGGCCTGTGTCCGACTTTCAACTGGTCCCTATCATAATAACCACTTTTCTTGACGGTTCGGCTTTTAATACCATCCTTCCCTTTAACTAATACTCTGATGAATCCTTGGAATATATAACAAATTTTATTCACAAAATCACACGAATTCAAACACAGATTATTGTAGTTCAATATATTTAAAAAATATCCGGCTTATCTTTAGTCGCGCCTGTTCGACTTTACCGAGACGTTTCCTCTTCGGTGCTGACGACCGTGGTTGATCAATCTCTGTCATCTCAACTGCTACTAGGCGGATCTGCTGGGCCACTCCATGGTCAATATTCTGCTGATTGAGTTGAGTTTCCAACTGACGAACTTGCATCCGAAGCGCCTTTATTTCCGTTCGATCTTGAGCACTCTGAAGCTGTAGATGTTAGATCAGCTTCAGGTGCTTTTGCATTTCGGTGGGACTGAACCATGTGCCTTCGAGTTCCCCGCACCGGTCTTGAATTTGTTTACTCGTAGTCACAGTTTCTCAGCTTGTTTTTGCGCCTGCCGGTTTTTAGGTTCTCCATTAATTGTATCACTAAAAGACAGAAATTATTTAATTGGAACTCCTGCTACTATAATATTAACCTAATCAACTGCAAGCAAAATAGCAAGAATAATTTGCACGTACAAATCCTTTCGAAATTAACAGCAGAAATTATTATTGGAATTCGTGGCAAATTTTTTATTATAAATAAATATTGTAAAGCAATCTTCCTTTATTATTTTCGTATATATATATATATATATAATAATATATAGTGAGACCTCAAAATTAGTTTACTCCAAATATTCCCATAGAAATAAGTTCTCAACGAAAAATCAAATTATTGGGCAATACTCACTCTGTTTTATAATTAAAAAATTTCAGGGAAAATTTATAATTGAAACTGCCTCATTATTTAGACAAATCGATAACATATAATATACTTTATTTGGTATAGTCATTCAAATTTAACACAATTTCAGTTATAAGTTCATTTCATTTCTCGTTCGCCACTCTACGCTAGATCAGCAACGGATCTTCAAACGATTCTAATAAATTTATTGAGATAATTAAATAATGAAAAATGCAAATTCCATCATTTTTATCATTAGATGATTTCTCCCATCCGACTTATTTTTTGTTTTACTGTCAATCATACTTAACTCAACTCGCTGAATCACATCTATTGTAACTGCATGTTAAAAAGGCCATTCTAAATTATCATAGAATTCCTAACGCATCAAATGAAAATGGATATAAACTACATATCCAGAATCAGGCTCTCTGGAAATTCGAGTATTTTTCTCCAGTTCGAACAAATTCTGGATTTTCCATTAAAAATTTCAGTGTATTTCTACATTTATAACTTTTGTTTGGATCTCGTACATTTCTGTTGCGATCAAAATATCAATAAAAATTGATTAAAGAGAATGTTATATATAATAACATAAAAAATCTTGAAAGACTAAATGTATAATCATCATAGACAAATTAAATAATTGATACAAAGATAAACATTTTAAATATTATTATAGCCAATTGTAATTAATATAAATTTAATTTTTATTATAATTGCTATTTTTATCAATACTATCTATAATATCCATAGTTAATTAAAATTTAAAATTTACTTTAAAAATCTGATAATAAACAAAATATTCAAACTATTTAAATTCAACTATTTAAACAATTAAAATTTATTGTTTTTTTAGGTGATCGATTTTCATTTTACAATACAACCATTTTGTGTTTCAATAAAATATTTTACAATTCATTATGGAATTTTTTATTTGTTAATTATTTATTAGTGAAATCTTATTTTTTGATAACATTTGATTTATTTTCATTATGACAAATGATCAAATATTAGATATAATGAAACATAAATTTTTGGCCATAATTTATTATTTATCATAATTTTCTAATTGAAATATAAAAATAATATAGTAAATGAAATGTTGAAGTTTTCGGAAAGAAAAATGAAATTGAAAACTGTACATGAGAACTATCCATACCAACGATTTCATGACTGTTTCATATCCTATCTACATACCCATGGCAATGACCATGTTGCTAATGTACATAATAATCGAGAGCCAACGAGCAGGTCAATCACAGGCGCAGCTCCCAAGACCTGTTTCAAACACAGGACTCTGGTGAGCTACAAGTTCCAAAATCACTAGATCGAGTTGTCTATATCAACTAAAGAATCATCCATCAACTACTCACTACAAATGTTTATTGATGGTATTCTAAATAGTGATGAACAACTCGTGTCTAGCAATAATGAAATAGAAAACTCACTTCAAGATCGCAAAAATTCTAAAGATCTGAAATCAAATGAACAATATGGATTATATGGAAATAAATCAAGAATACCTCAACATCCTCCAAAATCCGGTAAAGGTATATCAAAGTCTACCGATGGAAACTTTAATGATCTCTACTACCTAAATACAAAGGGTAATCTTCAATGTAGAGCACAATTGAGAACTACTGCCGAATGCACAAGTGTGTCCTCAATAAACATGATTTAGCAAAACATGCTTTAGAAACTCATGGAGTAAGTTTTGATGATGAAATATAATATGCTCTCAATGCCGAGATGACAAAAATGACAGATTCCTGATTGTACCTATTATATTCAAAGACATTGTTGAGTACTGTAATAAGCCAGGACATAAAATGGCAATAAGTAAAGAATTTTGCACTTGCTATGAATTAGCCATATCGGACCTCAACAAACTTATTTGTGTGACCTACAATAAACAAGATAAAAATTCCCGACAAGCTTTGACTATGACACACTCAATTAGATGTCATCATTAGTCACATCGAAAAAAAAGCATAAAAATAAAATATTAGATAAAAGAGCACCAATTCCCTGTCACTGTGGAGAGGAATTGAATTTCAAAGATATTCCTATGCATATCGAATCCTATCATCAAGAAAACTCCAATATTTTGGAAAAAAGAAATATACTTGATAGTGTGATTTTCAACTCATCAGATGAAAACTTTCAATGATGGTCTCAACACTCAATTAAGGCATATATTTTATATTACTGTCTCAAGAAGTCTATTTATTAATTCTGGGAATGGTAAATACCCTAACAATAATCATAAAATTCGCCAAAAATTAGCGTTTAGCAATTCTAAAGGGTAATCCTGAAGAATAATTAAAACCAGAGACAGCACAAAAAGAAGTCTCACAAATTTATTTATTAACGCAGTAATTTCTAAATAGCACGCACCACATAACATATAACAAAACATATATCTACAAGCATTTTGTAATAGTTCGAAAGGATTTGATTGATAATACGAATTTTATTTGATAGCAAGAGTATAATTGGAAATTGTTCATTTTAGGTAATTTTTATTGTTAATAAACATTTATATCAAGACTTGTTTGTTATATTTTGCATTTATATAAGAACCAGACAAGTTGAGTGTTTCAAATATCGAGACCTCAACAACTATAATAGATCCAACAACCGATAATAGTATACAGAAACATATGGATCTTGCTAATGATTTATTAAAACTATACAAAGCCCTCAGAATATAATGAGAGATATCCAAATAGAACTAAGAGAGATTAACTACCCACGATGCACAATATGTAGTGATAGTTCTTTATATATATGGCACTTTGTGAAATGCCTTAATTTGAGTGTTGACCTAACAATCCCGGAAACAAACGATATGGGAAAAGATTTAAAAAGACTCATCATGATAACAACAGAATCCAGACTACCCAGTGACAATATTGCCAAATATCAATTATTTATAAATGATATGATAATCCAAATGGATGTGAATCATGGCAACTGCGAAGACATGTTGTTAGAAATAGAAAAAATAAATAAAAACATGAATTCCAAAAAATATATTATGGAAAAAATATCAGATCCTGTACACTTATCCATAAAAATTAGCCTGCACTAAAAGATTTAAATTCTTAATAAAACCGAAAGAGGAACTAACAAAACTATGTAATGCTGACTTCAGTGGAATTAAACCCCCTATGGGGCAATTTATACATGGCTATGCTAGTGATATTTTACCATTCATATAGCTCCTGCTGAAAATCTACAAATTCCAACCTATATAGAATGCTGTAACAGCAGAGATTATGACACATGAAGAAATAAAAAATGTGACGACAAAATTGGAGAAATCATCACCAGGTAAGGACAAAATTACCTATGCAGATTTGAAAAAAATTGATACTTCCTATCAGTTCTTATTATCTATATCTAATAATATTATACGAAACTCAAAATGTCCAAATAACTGGAAAAGATTTAGAACTAGATTAATACTAAAACCTGGCAAACATGAGAAAAGTCATGAAGTATCATCTTGGAGACCACTAGCAATTATGGATACTTCATATTATATCTTCTCAGCGATATTAAACAACAGAATTTTAAAATGGATTAAGGAAGGTAACCTAATGAGCATTAATCAGAAAGCCGTAGGTGCCCCCGATGGATGTGCTGAACACAATGTTGCAATTAGAATGTCTATTAAATATTATACGAGAAATCAAAAGAACCTTCATATCATATGGCTAGATATATCAGATGCATTTAGAAGCATCCCTCATGATATGATCTGGCACACCTTGGAAAAAATGAAAATAAATAGAAAAACTTTAATATTATTAAAAAATATGTATGAAGATGTTGATACCTATTATGAATGTGAAAGAAAATTATCAGATAAAGTAAAAATTACAAAAGGAATTAAGCAAGGATGCCCACTCTCAATGACACTTTTCTGCATCACAATTAATTATATACTCAAAGAGTTCCTTTTTATTAAAATGGATGAATGGAGACTGCAAAACTACTGGCAACAAATAATCATTCTTTGGAAAATTCAGAAAATCAGTTAAAAGATAAAAGGAGAAATTCAATATTAGAGTAAAGATAAAAATTATGGATGGAAATATTAAACTAGAAATTGAATATAAAGAAAGAATAAGATATATGGGTTTCTCTGATATGCATGATACGTCTTCAGAACTACATGACATTATCAGCCTAATCTACACCGAAAAATGCCAAGAAATAAAAAGCCAAGGACATATCGCCGAGGCTTTTGCTGAAAGTGATCATGTGTCCTACCTAATCCAAAGCGAGACATTGACAGACGAACAATACTATTTCCTAATAAAAGCATGAAATAACCTATTAAATTTAAAATATCACCTTTCAGATTAAAAGAAAATTTAGATATAATGTGCACACATTTAATCACTGTCAAATAAAAGTAAATGCAAAACGATACAAGCATTCCAATATACTAAAAGCAACCTATGAATATTTAAAATCAATAGACATGGAAATTTACATAGGAATGATACCGGAAGGAATTAATACTACACTGAGACCAGATATAATAATCCGACCAAAAAGAAACAATATGTCTCATATATTAGATTTGAAAGTTCCTTATGATGAAAAAGAAAATTTTGGTAAAGCAAGAGAGAGAAATTATCAAAAATATAAGGATATTGCAGAGGAATCGAAAAGGAAATATGATTGCACAGTAACCATATTTGCCCTAGTTGTTGGTACCTTAGGTATTTGGGACAGGCTCGATGACTCAATCATGAAAAAGATTGGTCTAACAAAGAATGAGATCATTTCGTTGGCCAGACTATCAATTAAAGCTCCAGTTATAGCCAGCTACCACATTTATCGTGAGCATGTAGCCACACCAAAAGAAACATAATAATCTACTAGCACAGGAAAAATAATTCCTTGCTACGCTCGTTTGGTTTAAAAGAAAATTTTTGAAAGATCGATCATTAGTTCTCTTTATGTCCACCAGGACTATTGCTGCCCATAAATGACATTTGTATAAAAATAAACTTTTATTATTATTATTATTATTATTATTATTATTATTATTATTATTATTATTATTATTATATAATGATTATTACAATAAGCAGGTCAATCACAGGCGGCTGAATCTTTGCACTATTTGAGGGAGCGTGAAATAATAGAATAGCAGAGAGGTAAGATTGAAAATACTCAACGAACGAATAACTTTGAGGGATCGGGTCTGTGTCACCAAAATGACGGACTGTAATAAGATCGGCCCATTCAACAGATGACAAATTCTGTATCCTGTTTTGCAATTCTGATTGGGGAGGCCTAATACAGGGCTAGTACCTGCTCCAGTATCATCATGCGTTAAGCACGACTCTCTTTAATGAAATTATCGCAACCATGATCGAGTCAGTGTACTTTCTGTATGCTATTATTCATCTGGATAGGGGTGAACTAGGTCCCATCCAACCTGCCGACTTTGGCCTCTAGAAGGCGGATTTTCTTCTCCAATGTCTGGATAATTCATTTTTATCCGAACAAGAGAAGCAGGGTTTTAATTGGTTTCCTGTCTGAGTCATGTTATGTGTTGGATGACAAAGGATGGGCCAAAGATAATTTTGAACTAAGTACTACAACGTGAGTTCAAATAAATACCGCGTCAGTATATATGCGGAGAGAAGATGAAAAGTAATACCAACATGCCAGAGCCATAAGAATATCGAAGTCAAATACAACTCAATGAACTGATTGAATAACTATTGGTATTCATTGTGAACTAATTATTGATTGAAAACATTTTTGTAGATAATTATAGTGATCATAGTGATCTATATATTCTTTTTTGTTTAATTGCATTTAACGTATATTCATTCTTTTATTGCCTGTCTTATGTGATCTTATTTATGTATATGATATGCCATTATCAAAAAGTAGTGACAAGCACATTCTTTAAGTGGTGATAGATATCCTTTTCCACTAAAAAACTATTTGTTTTTTCAGAACCGTTAGAATTATACAACTTGCTCTCGTCTTTTCGATCTTTTTCATCTTGATTATCCAATTCAAAATAAATATCCATTGATATTTTCTGATTCAAATAGTCAAACAAAATCATAATATAAAAAACTCAAAATACCTAAATAAATGAATAAATAAACATTTGAAATAAACATGTCTTTTAGTTACAATTTTTCAGCAAAAATATATAATAGATAAATTTATCTTGCGTTCAGTGTAGAGCCTGCATGGCCACGAATTTACTATGCACAACACGTGAGACTTTTAAAATTGAACTACTCGTTTAACAGGTTAAATTACTAAATAGTTTTACAAAGCATTATTTTATATTTTGTAAATAAATTCCATAAAATATTAAAATATATTAAATTAAAATAAATTCTTTAAAAAATCATATTCATTATCTCTTAATGGAAACTAATGGTATTTAATGGTTTTGAATTAATGGAATATTTAAACAAAAGTACTTATAACTTGATAAAATAATATTCAAAAATTGGTTTTTATTTTATTTAAAATATAATTCGTTTTTAAGAAATTTGAAATATATTTTGGCATTTTACTATTAAACGGACTTGTTTGAATGTATAATATGTAAAACATTTTTTATAATAACAAACGCAATTTAAAAATCAAGTTTTTAATTTTACTTACACCATTCGATTGTAATTGTGACAGATAATAAATATTGGTTATATCAAGAATGTCATATCAATAATTATTAATTTCATATTTCACAGACAACTCCAATAAATATATAGATTCCCGAAGGAAATATTATTGCTAGAAAAAAATTAAGATTGTTGATTATAAAGATTATTTAAAAACTAACTTCAATCCATTCAAAGTTGAAATAAATTATTATAAATGTCAATGAATATTTTCGATCATTTGGCACCAATATATTAAATTTCAATAATTCTTATTGTTTCCAATAATTTGTTATTGACCTTAATGCGTAACTCAATAAAACAAATTACCAGAAATTCATTAATAAAATTATTTAAAATCGCCATTCGTACATCTTTTTCACTATATATTTCGATAGCATCACTATCATTATCAGGTCACCTACATTCACTAAGGATGAATAACTATAAAATATTGATAATTTATAAACAAGTTATAAAATCTATAAATTTTTAAATTATAAATAACAATTTTAAATAATTATTTTCAAAAATAATTTTCAACAAACAATTATTTTAAACATTTAAAATTTTTTTAAAAATATTATTTTAATTATTTTTTTAATTATTTAACATAACTATTATTCAATATACATCAACATACAAAAACTTAATTAAAAACATTCAACACACACGTATTAATGCATTCTGCACATTGATATTTTGGATTAAAAGTTCTTATCAATAATGTTTCACATATCACACGCTCAAAACAATTATCAAAATTTTTTGATTCGATTTTAAAATCCGACATTACTAATTCCCTCATACAGACTTTATTATGATCCTTAATATTAGGCACTCCCTTCAGTCGACAATGTTCTTGAACTCGAGTACAGAGATGACGGGACGTCTCTCCAATGTATGTGGCATTACACCCATTACATGCGAATTGATAAACAAGATCCGAACACAATCCAACCGGCGTTTGAGATTTACTAACAAACATACTACGTACTTTGCACGATTTTGAAACAATTCAATAATTCAATATACCCAGCTGTTTATCTATCTTTCTTTTGAAATCTTTATATCCTTCAGAATACGGCAATATCATCGTATATTTTGGCTCATCAATACTCATATTCACTACATCATTCGACATATCAGTCTATTCAAATTCATTTATTCTACGATCCTTAGCATTATTCATACATTTATCAACAGTCTCTTTCAACGTTAGCAATAAAAACCGTTTTGAGTAGCCATTCTTCACCAGTAATTCAACTAATTTATCTACACTTTTTACTGAATTTTTAAAAGTGGAAGATAAGCACCATAATCGATAAACCAATCCTTTCACCATATTTCTTTTATATTTATATTCACAAAAAGTCTCTGGGGTAGTATAGAGGCCAGTATCTGCTGGTTTTCTATACATTTCTGTCTCATATTGTTCATCTTTACCTTTAATTAACAAGTCAAGAAATGCTATAGGTGAATCTTTCTCAGTTTTACATGTGAATACAATGTTCTTATGCAATCCATTCATGTAATGCAAAAAAGTTTTCACATGTTCCTTATTTTTAAATATCAGAAAAATATCATCAACATACCTTTTATACACAATTCTCAATATGACAAGGTTTTTCATATTGAAAAGAAGCAATTTTCTTTTCTAAACATGCCAAAAATATTGACGTCATTGTTGGTGCATAGCCACTCCATTAATTTGTTCATACCATTCATTATTAGAAAGAAAATTAACTTTGGAAGTTGCAAATTCTAAAAGCTTCCTAAATGCACTTCCATCACACATATTATGCGCATTAATATTTTCATTCCATAATTCCCAACATAAATCGATTAATTCTTTCAACGGGACATTAGTAAATAAACCACATACATCAAACGAAACCATATACACATTAACATTATTTTTATTCAATTGTCATATACATGATGCAAATTCAAAACCTGTCCTTACATTCAAACCCAGATTTTATTAAGGGTTTTTATAATCCATCCAAATACTTCACTATTTTATACTGAGCTGTTCCAACCATAGATAAAACGGGTCTCATGGAAACTCCGTCTTTATGAACTTTTGGAAGTAATTTTGCTGGTTGTGAACCTTTTGCATTAATTAGTTTTGCTACCTCTTCATCAATATGATTATTCTTAACCAAATCACACAACAAGTATTCAAAATCACTTCATCCTTTTGAGGTGGCAATCTCCCTTTTTTTCGAAATTTATCAATTTTTAAAAATTGAGAACCTGAGAGTACTTTATTTAATTTATTCACATAAACATCATGGTCCAAAATCACAAATCCATTTCCTTTATCAAATTTACAAACATTAATATCTTTCTTGTCTAAGTTCTTCAGTACCAAAAATCCTTAATATTCTGTTTTTTATTTTTATCAACATACTCAATCGTACTTGCACTCATCATACTTATTACCGTAAGTAGATCAATATCCTTATTTGACTTACATATATTATAAAAAACACATTCAATTTTTGCACGCAATTTATTTTCATCAATCCTATTTTTTATGCCATGTTTAGAACCATATTTTAAAATACGTAAAAAATAATTATTTAAAATTTTTATTCATAATTTAAAAATTTATAGATTTTATAATGTGTTTATCAATATTTTATAGTTATTCATCCTTAGTGAATGTAGGTAACCTGATGATGATAGTGATGCTATCGAAATATATAGTAAAAAAGATGTACGAATGACGATTTCTATTAATAAAGTCTTTACCGTGTTTATTTAAGTATTTATTTAAAAATTATTTAAAGTTTTAATAGTGGTTTGGAGGCAGATAAGTAAGTTTTCATGGGAGACAAGGAAGCTTTTAATCTAAAATGACTGAATGTCTCTCAAGTGGTAAAATTTAGCGAGAAACCTTAAAATTTGCTTTGAAGCTAAAATTTATAAAATATAAAAAAATCTTTTAGGGTGAATTAAAATATAGTTTCTAAAATGTGCTTAACGTAATTAAAATCATTTCTTTTCTATACCGGAATCATTGTGATGAATTTATATAATTACAAAAGAAATACAAATGGCAAGTGGAAACGCATGAAAACAAATAGAAAATAACAAAAATGGAAGTTCAGGAAAAATTTTCGATTGGATATCAGTTAATGAAATGGAATTTTCTTCAAGTTGCAAAAGATTTAAAAATATCATAATGTAAATAAATTATTTTATTGTACAAAGTTATTTTAAATTTAGAAACTTTATACATTGAAACTCCTATGCATTTTATTATATTATATGTAAAGCTTATAAACACTTCAACATTTGTTAATTATAAATATAATTATTAATTATAAAAAATCAATTTTCTAATTATTGAGTTCAACAACAGAATTTTTAAAATTTTTGTTTATTAATAATTTAATATTTTTATTAATTTATTTGTTATTATTGTTTATATTTGTTATTATTATTATTATTATTATTATTATTATTATTATTATTATTATTATTATTTTATTATTTTTATTATTATTTTTATTATTATTATTAATATTATTAATATAAATAATAATATTATTATTATTATTATTATTATTATTATTATTATTATTATTATTATTATTATTATTATTATTATATTATTATTATTATTATTTAAAACAATAAAGTGATAATTTAAGCCTTTTACTGCGAATAATGTATTTAATGAAAAAATATTTCGACTATAAGATAGTCCTTGTCAATCTCCTGGAATTTAGCAATCTTCTGCCCAAAATTACCAAGAATTTGAAGGAAATTATATAAGACAAAGAAAGGATTGTGCATTTATCAAACTTATTTTCAACTATGACACAAAATCGTATATATTTATATATATATATATATATATATATATATATATATATATATATATATATATATATATATATATATATATATATATATATATATATATATATATATATATATATATATTCAATATCCGTGTGTAATATTCAAATGTTCAATCCGCTTCTTGTCCAATACCACACTCAGATTCAATCCCAGTAACCACAAAAGCTGATTACTTGAAGAATTAGAAACAGGCCCTGTATAAACAGATGGCGTCCTATACATTGTAGATAAAATAATGAAATATAATGAAAAATAATGACTTTCTTCCATCAGAACCGGATCTAAATGATAACATCAGTAGATGGTATGAGCAGATATGAAAGTCGTCGCAATCCGAATTGGACTACAAACAAGATGCGCCAAGCTCTGTTATTTCCTAGGCTTCTGGGATTCACAAGTAAATCACATCGACTACAAATAAAAAATATTGTCTAAGAGTGATAACTTTGCTGTTGGACTAAATGATATTGCTAATTGTCCACAGGTTTATTATTATCATCCACCTTTAAATATAAAATTAGGCTTCATGAAACAGTTTGTAAACGCCCTTGACAAAAATTGTAATGCAATAAACTTTTTGAAGACACAATTTCACAAATTGAGTTCTGCAAAAATAATAGAATGTGTTTTCATCGGATCACAGTAAAGGTTGAGGCAGCTGACAAGAGTTAAAAACAACATTGCTGCCTTTTCGAAATATTTGCAAAGGTTTTCTTGGACGACATGGAGTTGAAAACTTTGAAACTCTGATCAAGAATATGACGAAGATCTATGAAAGCCTAGATTGTATTATGTCACTCAAACTTCATTTTATGGATTCTCGCTTTAATCCTTTGTATGAAAACATGTGTGATGTATTTGATGAGCATGATAAACGATTTCATTCAGAAATCATTGAGATGGAAAGTCGTTCTAAAGGAAAACCATTCACCTACATTACATATTCACTACTACTAGACTTTTTTAGAAATCGTCAAGTTCAACTTTTGAAAGAGTTCAGGAATATATTAGAAAGAAATTAGAATTAAGAAATATCCAAAATCAAAAAGCAGAAATTGTTAGTTTCAATTGTGTTGTTATCGCAGTGCTAGATTGTATTTGTTTTTATAAGGCGCATTCTGAAATTAATAGATTATTTTTATTGGCTAAATGGAGAATGTGCTCTCCTCGAATAGAAAGTTATTGAAATTAATAAAAAATTGTAACGCTTATCAACAGGTTTATTAACAGATTTATTAACAATAAAATTTAGTTAAATTAAGTTTATTTTAACTTTTTTATTTATAAAATAAATTTCAAACTATTTCTCATAAATCAGAAATAAACTTAACTTATTCGAAATAAAACAATACCAACATCACATGAAACATAAATTATTACATTTCCGTCTTTTATTTGGGTTAGGTCTTTGAAAATTGGAATAAGATTTCTTGAGTTGAAAATTTTCGAATATTAATTTACTTCAATGAAAACAATTAACAAAGAAAATTATTTTAAAATTAAATTAAATTTTTAATTTCTTGTTAAATTTTTATTGTTGATTTCTAATCAAAATTACAATTTAATTTTTCAAAATTCCAGAAATATCCGAAACGCTTAAATAATTTATCCACGTTTGGACTTGAGGGGTTAATGGTTTCTTAGTTTTCATCATGGACGTTATTGCTTTGTGATCTGTTCTTAATGTAAATCGTTTACCATATAAATAATGTTTAAAATGATTCGTAAAATAATAAATGGCAAGTAATTCTTTCCTCGTTATACAGTATCCAATTTCATGCTTACTCATTGCATGTGAACCATACACTATTACTTTCTCTTAACCATTTATTGCGTTTGGGAGAGAACACCTCCAATTTTATTAAAGCTTGCATCTGTATCTAATCTAATATAATATAATATAAATCTGGGTATGCCAGTACAACCGTTGTACTCAGCTTATATTTAAAATTTTTAAAACTTTCTTCACCATCTTCTGTCCATATTAGTTTTTTGATTGCTTCCACAAGGACCTTCCAAGACTTTTGCACGTTTTGTATAATCATAAATGAATTTTCTGTAATAATTGGCTAGCTCCAAAAAACTTGTTAATTTTTTAAAGCATTTCGGTCTATCGAATTCTTTTATTGCCTTTATTTTATTGTAGTCCGTTTGAATGCCTTCATAATTTATTATATGCCCCACAAATTTAATTTCTTCTCTTTTAAAAAGATTTTTTTTGGGCTGATTTTTAATCCCGCTTTTTCAATCTTCAAAAATATTTTTTCAATTGATCTATAATGCTCTTCTAATGTTTTTGAGAAAATTCGGATATCATCTAAGTATACTACCGCTTCTATTTAATTCGATTCTCCTAGTACTTTATTCATAAGTTTTTAAAATGTTCCTGGTACTGCTGCAATTCCGAAAGGCATTCTAGTAAACCAATATTGCTTATTTTTAGTTAAAAATGCCGTTTTAATTTTAGAGTCCTCTTCTACCTTGACTTGATAATATGCATTTCCCAGATCGATTGTTGAAAAATACTTAGAGTCATTCAAAACATCTAATAATTCATTCATTTTTGGTACTGGGAACAGCGGTCTTTCTGTTACGTTATTTAGAGCTCTAAAGTCTAAGTATATTCTAATATCATATTTCCCTTTTTTCTTCACACATACTAATGGTGTGTTCCATGGTGATTCACATTTCTTGATAATTCGAAACCTTTCCATTTCTTTTATTTGTTCCTCGATTTATCCAGTAAATGAGCTGGTTGTATTCTCGGGTTGAGTGCTATAGGTTTGATGGCCAAAATTATTTCGTGCTTCTTTAAGTACATATATAAAATTAGGCCTCATGAAAAAGTTTGTTAACGCCCTTGACAAAAATTTTAATTTCCTCAGATTTTCATTTTTCACTGCACGCGCACAAATAACTGCCGATATGAAAAATTATTACAGAATATTAGACTTTGAGCTATTACATGAGTTCAAATTATTATATAAAAGTTTATTAGTAGCTAAAAGTTTAATTATAATTAAATTATAATGTTAAAAGCTTAAAGTTAAAAGTGTTGTTAGTGTTTTAATATTTTTAATAAGTGAACTCTATAATTGGATTTTTTTAAACTATATACATAAAATTGGGAAAACGGGTAATTTTTTTTTTTAGCTTAGATTATTGATAATAAATAAAAATAAATAAACTAGGGTGGTAATTAAAACATGAAGAAGACCTATGGAAGTGGTGCTAGCAAAAGACAAAACAAAAAATTTAGGGGCCACATACGATGTCAGACCTGGTCCTTCAAGTGTCTCTAACAGGCTCTGCTCGCGCTAACTATCCCCCTAGTTAGTCGGTCTTTTCGGCACAACAAAATACATAGAAGAGTGGTGGCTACATATATCGTTGTGCTACGCGCGCAAATCATCTCCACTAATAGGGATGATCTCCGTATTTGACAGATTTACTTGTGTTATTTTCGAGTTAATAGTTTTTCAGTGCAATAGTTTCTTTATTTTGTATGTAATAAAACTTTTAATAATCATTTGAATACATTTCACTTCAGTAAGTACTATTATTATTTTTTAATGTTCATTTTGTTACCACTGTAATGTTATTGATAGAAATGAGCAAAAAAAGAAAAAGCAAATAAAGTCAATGAACTTTGTTAAGTTTTCTTTCTAAAAGAACAGCCGTTATCTTAAAATATTTTTTTCTATTTTGCCGTGTCAACTTTTAA
>CAUHTR010007934.1:0-26062 GCA_959609185.1 Schmidtea polychroa
GACCCATATAACATACAAACTGCATAAATCATTAAAAATATCAGATAAAACAAAATCAAAAATATAAGAAGATGAAAATAAATAAAACAAAATTAATAAAATTGAAAAACGCAAACAGCTGCGTTTGAAACAAATTATAAAAAAATATTAAAACAACTAATAAATAGCTTTTGACGAAATAATAGAAATAAAATTCAAAGTAGAAGACATAGTGCTGGTAAAAAGAAATGATAACAACAAAGACGATGATTGATATATTGGATCTGTAAAAAGTGATAAAAACAAGTACACTAGTGAAGTTATGAAGTAAAATTTGAGAATGGAAAAAGGATTATAAGAAACATAGAGTGGCTAAAGGTTTTTAAAAAGGGGGGATGTGAAAGTAATTAAATAAAATTAGTATTTAATTTCCAGTTTTAAATAGATTTAAATATCATAACTATTAGAAGCTGCTAACACATCTTCTAAATTATTTTTTAAATCCGGTTCAAAAGTTAACGACAAAATTCCAAGTATTTATTATATGACATATTGTATAATTTTAAACAAATTTTCAGCGTTGAATAAAATATCTTCAAAACCATGTATCAAAATATTTCAATATTTAAAACATATTTATTTAAAAATTTTTCATTAATAAAACTTCTTTTTTAAAAAGCTATTTTAATTTTTAATTCAAAAATTTCAACTTAAAAAATCCAATTTAAAAATTATTTAAAAGTTATTTTAATAGTCAATTTTTTACAATTTAAAATTATTTTGATAAACCATTGAAATATTTAACTCTCAGCTGAAAACACCTCACAATAACAAAAGTAGATAATAAAATATATTTCCTAATCAATTATTAACTCATACTTGCGAAAATATCTTCAATGCTAAAAATAGGTATTGTTTAAATAAGAGAGATTTTGTATTGTTTTTAAAAATATGGTTTTGTTTTGTTTTTGAAATATTATGGATGTTATTAATTTAAGAAATTTAATTTCAAACTCCTCAAATTAACAAAATATATTTGAACCAAACCAAAATACCACAAAAACAAATATAAAAACATCACATATAGTCAAGTATAAGGAAGAAAGTTATTAAAATTACAGATTCATGTAATTACGATTGTAAATAGACAAAGGTGTACACCTCATCGGTGCAACTAAATAAAAAGTAATGAGGGAACCCCTCGCGAGATACGAAGCTCGACATTTCAGTTCCGCCGTTTCAGTCCCCGCCGATTCAGTCCCACCGATTCAGTCCTGGTCAAATCAGTCCGACTGTTTCAGTACTGACCGTTTAAGTCCTAAGGCCTAATTTTGGAAGAAACATTGTGACGAAAAGAAAACAAAATTTGCTGGAGCCATGGCCAATCGATTTCTGATCCTTTGAATAACTTTCCTGTTTGCATCTTTATTTTGCATCTGACCCATCGTTGCTAGATCGATGCCCTGGATGACATGATTTATGATTTGTGCAGGTTGTTCCATTGTTTTCCTCGGCTCGCCTCTTTATCGATGTTTTAACTTTTACCACCTCAACTCGAGCAGCATTGCTTCCGTGACTATGACTCCCACTTCTATTGACTATGGCATCGTTAAGATCAGCGTGAATCCGGGCTTTGCATTGTCCCTGATTATCGCATCTCCAGAACTTCTTTTCTCCGTTTGCGCTCATTTTGTGGAAGCTGAAAAGATGCCCTTCATCTGCCAACTTCTTACGTTTTCGTCGAGACTTCAAATCATCAGTCATGACGGTTAGTTTATTTAAAACTTAACGTTTTGTGAATTAATAAATTAATAAAAATATTAATAATTCCTAATATTTACTAATACTAATGTTTTGGTTTACATTTGTCTAAGCATGTTTTCGTTTTCTCTTCGTCAAAATGTTTCATCCAAAATTAGGCCTTAGGACTTAAAGGGTCAGTACTGAAACAGTCTGGAATGATTTGACCAGGACTGAATCGGCGGGACTGAATAGTCACAGACCGGTACAACTACCAGACAGAAGATTCCAATCAATTTATGATTTTTAGTTCATCTTCATTATAAATCCATGGATGTAAAATTTCTTCTTGACGGAACATTAAAATCAGCATTCAAATTTTTACAAAATAAAATAAAATTCTGGGAATCCAAAATTGATACTCCTATACTCTTCTTTCCAACTAATTCTTCTTTGTTTGTGTTGAAATATGATAAAGTATCAAATTTGTTGGTCCATTAATTGGGATTTGTGACCACAAATCTTACATACAGCTTTATCCGTTCCTGTTTTTACAAATATTTACCAAGTAATACTTCTTCAGGCAGACTCCTTCCTAAACGCCAGTGATGACTATTGTCTTTATACCAATAGCGTACCCATGGCAACCGCCATGTTGGTGACGCACGCACAGACTGAGAATTCATGGGCAGATGAGCCCCTGCGTTAGGACTACTCTCATTGACATTTGCATTTCGGGTTCGGGAATGCCAATAGAAGGTCTAACATCCGTTTTGACTATGTGCTTTACCATATTAGATAAATCTCCGGTCCAATTGAGGTCGTTTTCAATCCCCCATAAACCCATCTCACTCTACCGCTTGACCAAAATCATATTATTCCCGTAATTAACTTATTGAACACAATATTAATTTATTTTAAGACATCAAAACCATTAAATTTCACATATTGCAATAAGGCAGTGGAGAGTAAAATTTGGATATCCATCTTCATCAAATTATCTGAGAATCACACAAGAATTACAAGGTTCTAAAAATTGAAGTAGAAGACAGAACTAGACAATCATAGTTAGTAATCAATTGAGGGTGACTAGAGAACACTGAAGATGTCGAACGACGAATCACCGACTTCTCTCCCCACAATGAAGCTAGAATTCTCTGTCCAAGGCTTTCCTTAATAGACTGTCGATATCAATCGCTAATTGTGTACCCATTGCTGGTATGATCCTATATTGTATAAGGATCAGTGATCACTTGGTCGGATGCTGAGCGAATCTTGTCGACGTTTGGAACTGCAAACAATACTGCTTCCACGGCGGCTATTTCGTCGTGTTTTCGTTTTGAGCGCTTCGCACACGTGAGTTGCTTACGTTTTTTATACGTGGATTAAATTGATGTCGATATTGGAGCCGTTAGAGCTATTGGAGCCACGACTAGAACCGACTCCGTGACTGGAATAGTACTGGATCCGATGTAGACGATATCGAGAGTCGGCGAAGGTGAAATTTCCGCTCCGTGATTGAGACAAGAGGATTTCCGCGGGGCATGAGAATTGTCGGCCCAATGGTGGACCGGAAAAATGATGTCTCTATCCAAAGTTGGGTATTCAGAGACTCGTTTGCGTAATTCAGATTCCGAATATACTCGATGTAACGCTTCGGACTGCGTTTTGATTGTGAGTCTCTGACAGCGGTTTTCATCTAACAAGCTGTCACGACATGTTCTTGTCGCAATATCTTTAGGTTACTTTCCTTCATCTGAGACGGGACCACGTGCCCTCCAGCATCTCAATGCGCTTCTTTAAGTATCCGATCTCTGTGCGCAACTGCCTTAGCATTGCGTTTTTATCAGCGTAGGAAAAGCACGGGTTTGGACAAGTTTTAGGCAAATTCGGCTCTGAAATTTTCTACAAAAGAAGATCTTAAAAGGTATGGTCATATAGCAGAAGTATCCATCTCCCCTTATCAAATATCAAAAGGTTTACAATCTATTCTCCTCAGTTTATCCCTTACTTCCATGCACCCTTCACTACATTCATCCAGGCCTCTGACCTAGTCGCAACTCCTCTTCCTGCACCTCTTCGCTTTATGACACAACAGGTGTCTTGTAAATAGGGAACATCTGATCAGCGGATGACGAACTTAAATCATTTTATTCGTGACAATTTGAGCAATTTTATAATTAGGTGGTATGGGTAATAATAACGACAAGAAAATCATTTTAGTTTTAAGAGAACTGAATAAAGACTAAGATTAATGACTAAATCGAGTTTAGTAGGATGTTCCACCCGTAGTTATGATAACACCAGATAATCGGATTAAATTGTACTATTTATTCCAACTGTTGACCATGTTTCAAAAATTGCGGGCATTCGATGTTATGCTTCCTTCGGGCTTTATAATGTCATTTCACTAAAACAAAAAAAAAATATTTATTTGCAAATTGTTGGATAGTCTTATGGTATAATTATTAGTTTCTCACACTCAGGACTGTTGACTACTTGATTTAACAGATAAGCGAAATGTCTATTTACACTCTCATCCGGCGAATTAGTTTTAAGATTTTAAGTTACATTTTCATTAAAAATCATTAAAGCTAACAACTATTTTTAAATATCTATTTAATATAAAATCTGAATATTTAAACAATATATCAATTTAAATATCGTCACTTACCCCTTCTTTAAGAACTGTGATACTCTTTCAGCCATTCAATTCTTCTGTATCTTTTTCCATCTGGATATTCTAGTTCAACTTGGTGTTCCGTTGGAAAACCAAGAATCTTTACAGGACCTTCGAACAAATTACCATGTTTTGATCTCTTATGTGGATCCATTTTTACTAGAACTATTTGACCCACCTCAAAATGCCGATGACTTTTCTTATTATTTGCATATCTTGATCTCATTTTGTCTGCCGCTACCATAACATTATTCTATGCTGTCAATAATACTTATTTTCGATTAAGATCTATGAATAAATTCTTTCCATGTAAATTAACCTTTCTTCCAAATAGTATTTCCATTGGCGAAAATCCCGTAGAATTCTGTGTTGTTGAGTTTAGAGAATATTCAATTTTTGGCATAATGTCGTCCCAACACCCTTCAGTTTGACCATCACTCAAAAATGTCACGATCATATCACGAACTGTTCGTATTACCCGTTCTGCTAAACCATAAGACTTATGATCATATGGAGAAGTAAATATTCATTCGATTTTAAACTTATCAACTAACCCTTTGATTTGAATTCCCTCGAAAACCTTACCTCTACCCGAAACAATTTAAGCTGGTTTACTTAATTTGTATATCCAATTGTGTAAAAGTACACGATATACAGTCTTTTCATCTTGGTCTGAGTAGCGTTAAACTAACCAACTTGCTGAACTGATCAATTATTACTACCAAATAACGGTTACGGTTTCTGCTTTCCCTCATATGAGCAATACCGATTACGATTTGTTCCATCGAATTAATTATTACCCTAGGAATTAAATATTCAGCTGTTTTACTTGTCAAAACTTTCCTTCTCATGCATATATCACATTTTTTTATAATATCTCGTATATCGGTTACCATGTGTATCCAAAAGAAATAATCGTTCATATAATTTGTTGTTTTCTTAACTCCTAAATGACAGAGTTATTTGTGCATATGCTGTACGACTTGTGACGCTATCTTCTGCGGAATTATTATCTTCTGCTTATCATCATTTACTATTAATAACATATAGCCTTTTACCAATATCTGATCCAATCTTTTGAAATAAGGCGAATCCCGAATCAAGTGAGGTATCTCGGGATTCGGGTTTAGTACATATTTCTTTATTGTAGACAACAAATTATCTGCTTCCTGATTCTCAATATATAACTGCATATTTAAATTACTTGCAGTAATCACGTTTAAAAATCTTATTCGGCTCTTCTCAAGTTTTCCTTCTTCGTATTCGGTTTGACATTGTGAGCAATAACTTAACAATATCCTCGATAGTCCATCTGCGCTGTTATGGTCTTCACTCTTCCTATATTTTAAATCAAAATCATAACCTGACAACTCACTCAACCATGTTTGGAATTGTGGACTTATTGGTTTCGAAGTTGATTTTAAGAACTTTAAAGCCTAACGCATATCAAACTTTTTTCCATATAAATAATGCCGAAAATATAGGACGTACTCGTATATTGCTAATAGTTCTTTTCTAGTTACACAGTATCCTTTCTCGTGAGCACTTAAAAGTCTTGAATCATATGCTATGACTTTTTCACAACCATTTTGAACTTGACTTAGAACAACACCAATTCCACTAAAACACGCGTCAGTATCCAAAATAAAGTAATCGACCTTATTTGGAAACGCCAAGATTGGTGCACTCGATAATACGTGTTTAAGCTTTCGGAAACTTTCTTTGCACTTTTCATTCCATTTAATTACTTTTTCATGTCCCTTTGGGGCTTCATACAACGGTTTGGCTATTTCAGCAAAATTTGGAACAAATTTGCGATAATAATTTGATAATCCCAAAAATGAACGAGTTGTTTGCTACATTTCGGTATTTCAATCTGCTGAAATTTTATGGCCCAAGAATATCAATTCACTCTTATAAAAACTACACTTCTTAGGAATGATCGTTAATCCTGCTGGTTTAATTCTCTTGAAAACTTCCTCTAAATTTCTATTGTGTTCTTCGATAGTTTTCCATATATCAGAACATCATCTAAATATGCTGCAACACCGTTATACAAAATATCATCAAATAAAATGTGCATAAGTCTTTGGAAAGTGGCTGGAAATGTGGATAATCCAAATGGCATTCGTTTGTAGCAAAACTGTCCTTTCTTTGTAGAAAACGCTGTTTTTAACTGAGACGCTTCATCCAAATGTACCTGATAATATGCCTGCCCAAAGTCTAAGGACGAATAAACTGAAGATCCGGACAAAGAATCGAATATTGTTTGAGGATCTGCCATTGGAAAACTGAATTTTATAGTAACTTCATTAACCTTCCTAAAATCTTGACACATCTTGACTGATCCGTCTTTATTACATACCATGACCGTAGGTGAGTTCCACGGGCTTTGGCATTTCCTGATAATGCCCATTTTTAATAATTTCATAATCATATCGTCCACCTTTGATTCCATCTGCATTTTCATTCGCCTATGATTTTGAAAAATTAGATTTCCAGACGTTTTTATAGTATGTGTTACCAAACTAGTGTAACATAGATCAAAATCTGATGCCATGAAGATCGTATTATACATGGTTACTAACTCCACCAGTTTTGGGTCTGAATTTGGTCATAAAACATCCAGCGCTTTTTTACATCGTTCGGTATCACTCTGGCTAACACCAACGGTATCTGAATCCATTAATGCAATTGATGTATCTAGCACAAGTTTTATTTTAAAAGCTAAAATCAAATTCTTTCGACTAACAAAACTTGGACTTATATCCCTAACCACAATTTCCTTCACTTTCTTATACAATTAATTCCAAACAATCGATGTCGTAAAGTCACCTAAGCATGATATCGGCTTATTTCCAAACGCCCTCTCTGAGCGCCATATCTACCGGTTTTAAAACTGGACTGCCACGCTTCCTCCATATGGCCTCTGACTTTACAGTAACCGACGCACCTCTATCCCACAACATCTCAATCACTATTCCACAACACTGAAAAAAACTCCACCACCTTCCATCCATCTTCTTGAACATCATAACATTTCGGTTTTCTGTGTTCTGCACATTTAATTCAACGGCTCCACAGTCGAAATGTTTGCCATAGAGCTTATCTCGTTTAAAGGACGGTCTTTGTCATTTTTTCTATTACATCCTGTAATCGATCCTATTTCATTTACTTCAGATTCTAACGTGACATCATTCTCAAGGTCTTCATACGAATAAGTCAGATTTCCGAAATTATTTTCTTCTTGAATACAGTGAATTCTTCTTGTATTATCACTCCTTAATAGAGGGCAGTTAGTAAAAAAATGATCATTTTTACTGCATATTAAACAGCACTTGTTTAAAGGACAATTGTTCCGAATATGACCTTATTCACCACAACAGTAACATTAACCGGGTTGTTAAGGTCGCAATTCTGGCTCCGGTAATCCTTTCGCTTTGTTATAAACTCGTCTTGCAATTTGTTTCAAAGAAACCGTAGGCCTATTGGGTCTCTCATTAACCAATAAATTTTCTGATTTGTTGTCTATTGTCATAATTTTCGTAACTTCGATTTTTACTGACATACTGGTTAGTCTCAGGAACTGATGGTCTAATCAATGGTTGAACATTCTGCCTTTTATTCCTTGTTACCAATGCATAGGACGATTTTTTCCTATCATCTGCAATACAAATACCTCTCTGGTGTCTTCTGTATGTAAAATATTTTCAAAATTTGCATTCAATTTTTTTATTTCTGTAAGAGATACTTCTGGGTTCATTGCAATTACATCCTTAACTTTTTCTGAATACATACGTCTTGTTACAATATCCTTGACAATCATGTCTTCTGTTTGATTTGCGGAAAGAACTTCGCGCACTAATTTCCTCACTCTGATTACAAAATTTTCAAACCTTTCGTCCGATCTCTGCTTTATCAGACTCATGTCTTCGAAATTTTGCATAAAACGTTTGAATTTTACATATTTTAAAATAAACAAATTTTTTATCTCTTGATCTGAGGCCGGAGTCTTTTGTGGTTCCTTAAAGGCAATCCATAATTCTTTTGCATCTCCATGTAATAACAAATCGAATGCTGCTTCTAAATTGAGCGAATTTATCGTCACAAATTCTTCAATAGATACAAGCCAGTCCTTTGCATTTTCTTCTTTTCCTTCAAAAAACTTCTTTATCACTGGATAAATTGAATCTTGAATATTCTTTGGCAAAGATTCCACAATTTTCTGCCTTTGCTGTGATTTCGTCAGAGCTGCGATTTCGGCGTGGTCGCCAGTAATATTTTCATTAAAAATCATTAAAACTAACAACTATTTTCAAATATCTATTTAATATAAAATCTGAATATTTAAACAATAAATCAATTTAAATATCATCACTGTTTACTATCTCGATCGTGCCAATTTCTATGTGGGTTGGCGTTTGAGAGAGATTTTAATATAAACCGGATGGATTCGGATTTATAATGTTTATAAATTACAGCCCGTATCATAAATTTTTGTACAGTCAATAATTTTTTCTTAATATATATTTTGCTAAAATTTGGTTGAAATCGTAGTTAAATAACTTAAATAAACTTAACTATATAATTAAATATCCCGTTGTTTTAATATTATAAATTAAATTGCGTAATTTTGAATTAATTGTAGCATGAATTTTCGTACAGTTATATGTTATATAGTTATTTTCCATTATTTTGACTTATTGATGAATTTATATTATAATAGACTTATATTTATTTAATATATATTTTAATAGACCTTTTCAAAAGAAATCCGGTTACAAATAAAGTTGGAAAGATCTAATGGAAGGTCATATGGCGAAATCTCTAAGAAATATGGTATTTCGCGTTCCACTATCCAATATATGGTTAAAAATGATGGCAGAAGTAAGAAGAAGAATGGACCTAAAGAGAAATTAAGTAAAGGAGACAAACGACGTATCCTTGCATTAGTAAATGATTCATTTACTAAAAAAGTTAAATGTTCGTCAACTGATATTAAAAAGACTATGCAATTAAATGTATCAAAACACACAATTTGCAGGATTTTAAGAAGTATGAATTATAATTACAAAAATGTACCATCAAAATTCAAATTATCTTATAAAATGAAACAACGAAGGTTTGAGGCAGCTAAAGAATTTCTCATTTCCAGAGTCCAATGGAATAATGTCGTTTTTTCTGACGAAAAATACTTTACTTTGGCAGGATGCGATTCGTACTATTGTTGGATAAAAGATAACCAAACACCTAGACGAATAAAAAAGGTCATAAGATCTCCGGGTATTATGCTTTGGGGCATGATTCTCCCAAATGGTCTACTCTCTTATGAATTGCTTAAAGGAAAAATAAATTCTAAGAAATATATCACATTAATAGAAGAAAAGGCAATTCCGATAATTAAATTAAATATGCCTCAACAATTTATATTCCAACAAGATAATTGTCCAATTCACGTTTCTAAGGAAGCGCATGAGTTTTTCAGTAATTCGAATATCGACATTTTAAAATGGCCACCTTACAGCCCTGATCTAAATATTATTGAAAATATTTGGCATGAGCTTTCAAGTAAAGTGTATAATGATGGACCGATAAAGAACTTGGTGGAATTACAAAGGAAAATTAAATCCGCAGTATCAATATTTAATGAAACCTCCCGTCAATATGTAGCTAATTTGTATTCATCAATGCCGTCCAGATTGGTTTCAGTTATCATTAAGCGCGGGGACAGACTAAAATATTAGGAATTATTAGAATTAAACGTTTCAATAGACTAAAATATGAGAATTGGTCAGGTGTACGAATATTTATGCTACAGTAAAATATTGATGTTTGTATTTTGTAAACATAATATATTCTTTGCATGTCTTTTATTACTGATATGATATTGTCTCATCAAACTTAATAAGTGTATAAATAAAAATTAATAATAAATTGCATTGGTTAAAATTTTAGGTGTACGAAAATTTTTGATACGGGCTGTACTAGTTGATCGAAATTTTCAGTTTCTCGATGGTGAATTTAACAACAATAGCACTAATATTTTATCCAGTCTAATGACCTATGGCGAAGTCTAGATTTCTTAGTGATAGTTTAGTGATCGTCAAACTTCGCGTACCTGTGGTTTTTGAAGAAATTGGGCATCTACAGCATGTTATATTCTATGCGATTTACTCTAGAAATTATTGTTTATGACTCGGATCGGCCAATGGAAAGTAGCTGTACCAGGTATCATAAGAAATTCAAGTTTGATCGAACGTTTGTCTCTACACTACCTATGGGCTACGAAAATACTTGCTCGTCGTTATCGAATCCTGATGGAATGGTTATTGGTATATTTTCGTCTTGTTCTATGTTGCAATCAATTTGCTCAAACCAATCCTAATCATGTTCTTTCGGTACATGTATCCTACTCAGTATGCCTTATTCATACATTCCCATTTCACCCCGAGGTGCCAAACTGGCAGGACATCCGCTGGCCATCAGCACAAGTGCCAACAGTGCACGAACATCCATTCAATCTGGTCCCCTCCATATTCATAAAATATAAAAATGTCATAATTAAAAATTCATTCTTCATTCTGATTATCAAATTATTTTGTAACATTATATGAAAATAATGAATGTGACAAAATGCATAAAAGTTCAAAGTTACTATTAGTTTAATTACTAAATTATTAAATAATTGCGTGGAGAGAAGAGAGAGAACATTACAAATTTAAAACTTTAATGGTTAAATTGCTATTACATATTCCTACTACAAAGGTTTCTAAAATAAACATAACAATAAAAATTTACATTCGAATATCCGTAGAATATATTTTCATTGAAATAAAATTGAAGGTCCTTGAATGAATTTGATGAAAATCGATCCTTTATTGAAATGAGAAGTTGACGAATTGTTATCTATTGAACTGAAAAGTTAACATTGGGGAATCAACAAAACCGTTAGTATATATAGTAATTTTCCTTATTGCCTCATCAAATCAGGATTGAGCAGTTGTGCAATTTGTAATTTTTTCTTATTTTAATTGTTTTTAACGTTTTCTTATTGATTTATTTGATTTTATTTTTCTTATTTAATTATTTATTGTGTTTTCCTTATTCTATTTGGTCTGCCCAATCCTGACGACCGTCCTTTTTGTATCTTTTTACCTTTTGATTCTAAATCATTTCATTTTGCTATTTTTCATCTAATTATTATTTTAATTATCGTTTTTTAATCTAAATTTTAATTTTAATCTCTAAATCCATCTTTAAATTTCGCAGCAAAAAACTTGATATATATTTAATCAAAGAATTTATAAATAACAAGTTTTAATTTTTTACAAAAACCGCTAACTCCAAATTATTTAAACAAAAAAGATATCTAACTTATTTAATCTACTTATCGTCTTTAGTCCTTGCATTTTAAATTCAAACTCTCTTTTAATCGTCCTTGTTTCACGAATTAATTAATATTGCTAATCTATTTTATTTTTGATTATTCTAACTTTGCTACTTTAAACTATTTTATTTATCTTAAATTATTTTCCATTTTTATTTATTGTTACTTATGTGGTTCTCTTATTTTTCAGTTTATCTTCTTGTTTAGTTGATCTCCCCACGTTGGTAGCCTTATCTTAGATAAGAAACAAGATACTAGGTCAATTATAAGATAAAAAAAACTGATCATCAAAGCTTTTATTGTTCCTGGTCCAAACACACATAATCAATTTTGGGCCAGTTGGTATTATAAAGGGTTTATTTGAAGGTGAAAATGTTTATTTTTCAATCGTCGAGCACGTTGGTGGTTGTACAGAGTTTGATGTTTCGATGGTTTGAGATTTCTGAAGCAATGATGTTATTAATTGATTTGTTTCTTCAAAAATGAAATTTTCATTTTTAGTTGACAATTGTGGTTGTTCATGCGAGGATAGTTGTGGCAGCTTAGTATTTAACGATTCAGCAATATGTATTTTTATTTGATTTTTTTTTATTTTTAGTGGCCATTTTAAGGTTAGGTAATGTTTTGAAAGCTTTATTATTAATAATAATTATTAATAGATATTTATTAATAATTATTAGTAAATCATTATTATTATTACCTATCCCTAGTATAAATATAAGGTTACGTATCTGAATAATGTGACAATAAATGCATTGAGTGAACTTGAGACAGTCAAACTCTTTTACGTTCAGTGTATTATAAAAAACGGACAATTTAGATATTAGCGATTACAATTTGCACGAGTAAAGCTCAGATAAATATTACGTGAAATATTTACAGAATTTTTATTGTTAAAAGTATTAACTTTCCTTGAGTTACAATACCTTATTTTGAATTAATAACTTTATCAAACAGAAAGAGGTTCTCGGATATTTCTGAGTAAATCATTTGAAACAGTTTGTTAGAATTTTCGATTTTCTGGGATTTATTAGACAACAGTTTTGAAGTGGAACTGATTTGTCGACTGTGTTATTAAACTTTCAGGGGTTAGTTTTGAGGAAACGTTGTTACCAATTTCTGGGTAACAAGACATTGCGTAAAATTTGGGCATCCTTCATCTTTTACCTTTCACCTTAGAGCGAAGCTGTAGATAAATTAGAATTCAGGTCTCGTCATCTTAGAAATACTTGAGAAAGGTTTAGCAAAACCTATATATTTTCTTTACAATATTTGGTTTAGAATTGAAATTTTTTAAGTTTAAACAAAACCATATTTGTTATTTATATTTAATAAAGATTTTGAAAAACGAAATTGCCTTACTTTAGTTAATTTGACGAGTAGAATCTTTTAGAGTCAGATTCGATTGTGTTAGTCGTTAAACCCTCTAATGAACCTAATACTTGTTATAGAAATAATATGTATAAATTATATTTGACTTTGTACCGAATCACATATATCTCTATCGCCTATTATCCATTTAAAATGACATACTTTAATATTTTTAATTAATTCTTCATAATTATGATTATA
This sequence comes from Schmidtea polychroa, assembly GCA_959609185.1. NCBI lineage: Eukaryota > Metazoa > Platyhelminthes > Tricladida > Dugesiidae > Schmidtea > Schmidtea polychroa. The sequence goes on from CAUHTR010007934.1 coordinate 13,359, forward strand.
TTCAATAACAATTTAATACCACTGAAATCATGCTACAATTTAAATGGAATAAAAACCAAACAAACTTGAAAAAAATGTATTCAACAATAAAACAAATCAGTAATATATAAACAATTAAGCTCTATTAAGTTGTTCTTTTAATATTAAAATACTTCGACGCTGATCTTCTGGTAGAAGAGCTATTTGATGATCACTCAATCTCAAAACCTGCATAATAAGTGCAGCTTTCTCTTCTTCATTCTGTGTATTAAATAAAGATGTTTCACCAATTCCTTCAAATTTCATGGTTTTCTACAGGTTAACAAATAAAAATGTCAAATTTTAACACAAATATACTAATAATAGGAAAGTACAGGAATTAGAAAACTCTTAAACTTGAATGTAAGGAAATGTTCAAATTTATGATAAATTAATAAAAATAAAAAATGGCACAATTATTTTAATATTGCGTAAAGCAAGAAGAATTTTGTAATAAATACATAAATTGTTGAAAGATGGAAGATCTCAATTAAATTGTTTCTAACAAATAATCATGCGGTTTCGCACGGGTAAGTCTTTAAAGGGACACACTGGACACTGAATGATACCATCGTTGATCCGGTTAATGTAGTACGAGGTAATAAGTAATGATTGTTTGAGTTATTAATGGTTATTAATTTATCTCGTAAATTGTTGATTGATAAAGTTTCTTTCCAAAAATAAAAATTAATTAATTTAGTTTGTTAATTAATTAATGTTTGGCGTTTTTAAATTTCGTGTTGATAATACAGCCGTTAACCTTAGTGAAATAGGTCTTAATTCTGATGAAATTAACGTTTTGAAATTTGAGCCCAAGCATGTTATTAGGCATCGTATCGATGACCAAAGTATGATATCTTGGTTTTTTGAAAACTTCTTCATATAGGAAATTTATTATTGTAGATAAAGTGAAACATTGCTTACACTCAAGAAGTGTTGAGTATCTTAAGATAAATAAGTTACAAAATATTACTGATTTTGCTGTTTTAAATACCAGAAACCGGTAAAGGTTTGAGAGTTCGATAAAGGGAATGAGTTTGTAGTCTTAAATGAAATGGATTATTTTTAACAAATTGTCAATGTACTAGAAGACTCATAATTTATTAAGATTGATAACACAGGTCTGCAATATATATATATATATATATATATATATATATATATATATATATATATATATATATATATATATATATATATATATATATATATATATATATATATATATATATATATATATATTGTTGGGTTATTGAGTGGGTGATAAATTTAAATGTTACTCTGACTCCAAACGTGTCTTTATATGATCCGCAAATAACACTTGACAACAGAAATCTTTATTGATAATCACAAATAAACTTTCACTTACACTGACAGTCAATTCAACACTGCTTGGTGACTATAAAATACTTATTACAACACTCAGTAAGGAATAGCACTTGCGCATAACACCAGATTAAAAGATCACAATATATATATATATATATATATATATATATATATATATATATATATATATATATATATATATATATATATATATATATTCTTGCTGCATTAGTTTTTATGTGTGGTATTAGTGATTAAACATTCAATCAGTAACGATATTCCATTAGATGAACTTCAAACAGTGATAGCACAGGAATAAATATATGAACACAAAGAATGATGTTAATGTGATTATACGTCTAATATAGACGTGAAGTGGTTCCATGTTCGACAAATGTTATAATTCAAGAGTTTTGTGTACATTTTTTGTTAGTTTAAAAATAAAAATGTGGCAGATAATGATCATATTGTAGGGGTTCGTTAAGGAGTCAGGGGAAACGATAAAAACACTAAAATAGGATTTTTAGAAAATAAATAAAATATTACCTAGGTTAGGAATAAAATGAAAATAGTATTTAATATTTATATATTCAAGGTCATTCTCAGGGTCATGCTAAATTTTTTAAATTTAAATTCTCAGAGTTCCTTCCAATGGATTTTATTATTTAATAGCTCATTCGAAAGGTATTTGAATGGTGAGTATTTGGGACCATCGAAGGTCTATGGAGGTTCAATAACCTCCAAAGAGTTAAAAACCTTTGAATTTTTTCAAAACCTTATAATATGTATATCAAACAAAAGGTATACTCTGAGTTTATCCGACAAGATATTTTGTCCCCTTATGGCTATTGCTCACAATGGTATTGGTTACACTCAACATCTCACAAGGGTATTATTATTATTACCATTATTAATTATTTTTATTATTATCATCATTATTATTTAAAATGTATAAAATTGAAACTATCACAAGTTCTCAAAATACCAATAAAAATGCAAATATTAAAAGATGTTATTATTAAAAATTATTAAACTTGAAAACTATCACAAAATTTTAATACACCAATAAAAATGAACACATTAAAAGTCTAGTTTTTTAAAGAAGATATATCAGTTAATAATATATCATCAATATCAACATCTATATCGATACTATCATCGAAATCTGGGTTGAAATCTCCACAAAGCGGTCCAACATCATCCAATATTTGATCACTATCATCGAAATCTTGGCTGACATCTCCACAGAGCTAGTTACAATCAACATATCACAAGTTTATTTTTATTATTACCATTATTACTTATTTTTATTATTATTATTATTATTATTATTATTAAAAAATGTTTAAACTTGAAAACTATCACATGTTTTCAAAATAATAATAATAAAAATACACATATTAAAGGATGTTATTATTACGATTATCAAAAATGATTAAACTTGAAAACTATCACAAGTTTTTAATACACCAATAAAAATTAACACATTAAAAGTCAAGTTTTTTAAAGAAAATATATTTAATAATATTCAACATAATCATTATCAGTTAATAATATATCATAAATATCAACATCTATATCAATACTATCATCGAAATCTGGGCTGAAACCTCCACAAAGCGGTCCAACTTCCTCTAATATTTGATCACTTTCATCGAAATCTGGACTGAAACCTCCACAGAGCGGTCCAACTTCATCCAATACTATTATTTTTCCCCACCCATAAACGCTTGTCATCGTTATTTGTCAATGCGATTTTACTATTTTTGATGGTATATAGCTGGTGGTTCCGCGTCCCAATACTAGTTTGCGGCAATGAAAATTCTACGTTGTCATTGTAGCACCAATAAAAATTAACACATTAAAAGTCAAGTTTTTTAAAGAAAATATATTTAATAATATTCAACATAATCATTATCAGTTAATAATATATCATAAATATCAACATCTATATCAATACTATCATCGAAATCTGGGCTGAAACCTCCACAAAGCGGTCCAACTTCCTCTAATATTTGATCACTTTCATCGAAATCTGGACTGAAACCTCCACAGAGCGGTCCAACTTCATCCAATACTATTACTTCTACTTATCAATCAGGCTCTATTAATCAATCTCAGACGAGTAAAGCAAATTCGATGCCATGTTATCATTATCAAGATAAACTGTATTCGGCTCCCAATAGTTTTAGTGTTGGCTCCCATAGACCAACATCCTCATCCATTACAATTCGCGAAATACGTAACAAATCCTAACAATAATATGAACCCGAATAGATCTTTTTATCAAACCACCACACGTCTTTACAAATTCTGATCAATGTGATTATGCAAAAAAGGATCAGAATAGCAAAGGATATACATTTCCTCAAATATTGTATGCGAATGACAATGGTCAAATTGGTTCATGGACAAATCGGCAGGCGGTAAAATCTTTAGAAATAATCGGACTATATGAAATTATTATATTTAGTTAACATTTTGTAAATGAGAAATGGCTGTTGAATATGTTTATCTGGTCTGATTATATTTACATTTTTATGTAGTTTCCATTATATATTTTTGTTTTACTTATATAAGTAAATTTTGTAATTTAAATAAAAACTGACATTAACTCTTTATGATTTATTTTACAAGTTTTTAATTTTATCAGCCAATTTGTAGAAAAATGCGACCATTATATACATATAAGGAATTAATTAATTGGAAGCCAGTTAATACTAGCAACAAATGTATATTTGATTACCAGAAACCAATATTCCAAGAAATGAATGGAATGAAAGTTGTAGAAAATCATAATTCGCAACGCAATAAAGTTCTCTTATGTCATGATATGAAAGGCGGTTATTTAGACGATGCTCTTACTGAAAATTCTATTGCCAAATTACCAGATTGGATTACCCCAACCACCACACTGTCCCCATTAATTTTACCCCTTTAGCCCTCATAGTATCTTTGACACCTAATAAACTATAGCACTTAGGTCTTAAGAAAACCCATTCCTTATACCCGAGACCTTTGCTTTCATCTTTAAATTTTCCTATCACAGAATCAAGGTTTCTCGAGTATAAGGGGTGTGCGGGATCATAATTAGAAGTATCTAGAAGATCATCTCTTATCATTGCCGGCAAGAGTGTCTAGCTTACAGTGCTTAACCTCAAGAAAAAACGAATCAGTATCGCCGGCAACGATATTTATATCACATAAGAATTCGGATCTATATTTTGCTAATTCATTATATTGCAGTTGATACATGCGCAGTTTAGACAGGTCTAGCACTGATTGGCCTATGTAGCTAGGCCTGTCTAAATATATAATATCTTTATTAAGATGAACCGCAATCAGATCATCCGCTATTTTAATTGATTTTTTGAAAGTTGGTTTTGAGGCGTATACAATCATCTTTGCTGATGAATTTCATAGCCTCAAATTCATACGTTTTTTCAAATTCTCTACTGATTTACCATAGAGACTATTATTGAATAATTTATATAGATCTCTACAATTCACACGTTGATTTTGAACGTAAATTAGTATTTCGATCTATATATGTTTTGAAAATTGTTGATTGTTTAAATTTAATTGCTCTATGTACATGCTCAACTTCCGCACCTAATTCTATATACAGCTTGAGAAGCCGCAAATGAAGAATATGGTTCTTCTTAGGCCAATGCGTGAGTATAAGCTTCTCAACCTTTGAATTAGGTGGACACATTTTTCCGGAGCAAGCGGAAAATCATTCAAATATTCATGCACACGATTAGGGATATTGATGTCACTTCCATAGTATAACCATATGGAAGGTTTTCAATATCTGCATTCACGCATTCACTCAACACATCATTCAGATTTTCATGCACCCAAACAAAGTCACCATACGGAAGATTTTGGCTAAGAGCCCAACCATATAAATTATTTATATCTATATACAAAAGTTCTGTATCTTCAGAACTTGCTACATAATGTTTGTTAACAAATGTTAACCCGCCCCGTATTCCACCTTCATAGAAATTATACATTTCCATATCCTGTAGAACTTCTATAGGTTCCTGTAATGTCATGAGCGCTGATGCCCATGACATACCTGGAATTCAATAGAAGTTTAGAGGTTCAAGGTTGTTATAAGCAATTGCTTTGGCACGGAATTGCTGAAAATAATCTGCCAAGAGGAATACGTCCAATTTAAGGTACGTTAACATATAGTCTAACATTGTTTCGCAATTTTGCTGAACCCAGATTTCTTAGGCGATAGCATATTCTTCATTAGATACAGAACTCCAAATCGGAGGTAATTCATGAGTAGATTCAAGAATTTCGAGTGATGTTGCAAAGTCGTAAGGAAATATGCCCTTTGCTCTCACAATACTTCCATCAAAAACAGAAGAAGTTAAAGGTAAATCTGAAAGAGTTCTAACTGCCTTCGCTGACGATGAGTTAACAAATTGCATACTGTCGATAAGACGAACAGTAAATTTGTTAATATTTACAATCAAGGATATAAATTTTTCAGTGGTGATCGGAATGATATTTAATTTCCAAGATGGAAAATCATTCAAACCATACTTTAAAATGTGATGTAAGTCATACCCCTTCAAATTATGAAAGACAATGGGTAGCTGTTGTTTATTCTCCTAGAAACATTGCAATTTCTACAGACCATTCATTAATCGGTTTAAATTAAAAACTGCGGTGTAATGATAATTATCACCTTCTTGTAGGAGTAAAAGATTAATAGGATTCCCTTCGGTAACCTTAGATCTGAATTATATTTAGGCGTGGATGATTAGGTACATAACCTATATCATTATTTATTTTATTCCCTGCTATTGTGGGTTTATATTCAAAAACATTGATTGCCAACTAAAATGAATCATATGAATTATTATTAATATTATTAATATCATAGGTTGGTAGTCCCATGCTGAATGCTAAATATGTGAAAGATATAAATTATTATTATTATTATTATTATTATTATTATTATTATTATTTTTATTTGAGAAGAGATGTAGATGCATGCTCACTGCAAACTACTTTTATTGGGACAATTATTATTATTATTATTATATGATAAGAGATGTAGATGCATGCTCACTGCAAACTACATTTATTTGGGGCAATTATTATGATTATTATTATTCTATGACAGATTTGTTACATGTATTAATTTGTTTAAATACTATCAATTTATGATTTATAAAGATTTAATTATCAAATAAAGTTTTTGAATAATTAATCATTTAAATTAATACATTTAACGAAGTGTTTTAGTAAAAATTTGTTAAATATTATAAAAAATAAATTAAAAAAAAATGCTAACATTTCCATTCCATATCGGAATCAGAATCATCTTCTAATTCATCCCGCATAGGGGCATCCCCAATAGCGGTGGGGGCATCAGAATCATCGACTGCATTTGCAATAAATGTGGAGGCATCAGATTCATTGACAACATTTCCAATATCTGTGGGGGCATCATCGACGATATCATTAACTACCCCTTCATTTGTAACTACATTTGTTTCATTATCTGAAGTTCCTTTTTAAATATATTTGATAAATTATTTAAAACTTACCACTGTCATCACTAATAATGATTTCTTCATCATCGGTTATAATAATAACTTCATTATTTTCCATAAGATTAATTTCATCTAAATTTTCGTACCATAAATTAGCTAAATGTGAATAAAATAATAAATAAAAGACAAAATAATTTACTGTTTTCTCCAGCCAACATTGCTCTTAAAATATTATTTTGGTTATTCATTTTGAAATTGGTGATAATTGATTTTTTTTGCAAATTTGTAAATAAATATTTTTTAAAAGTGACAAATTTGGAATTTGTGAATGTTTATAAAGAAAATGAAAATTTCCTGTCCCAGCCAATCAGAATTTAGACACACATATAAACTGAATATTTTACTCTCTTGACCAATCACATTGCATCTACACATGCCTTGTTATTTTTCATGTGACTGTCTTTATTAGTCACGACTTTGTTAAGATGCACTGTGCATGCTCCAGGCATGTGATGTCTTTATGACAAAAATAATAATAATATTTTTCAAAATAATAATAAATTTAAAAAAAATACTAATATTTAATCAAATAATAATATTAATAATATTATTATTAATAATAATAATTATAATAATAATAATCTGAAATAAAAGATAAATAAAGCAAATAATTACTAGAAATATATAATAATAAGAACAAAACAAAGGATACAATATACATTTATTAAACATCAAATAATAATAATAATAATAATAATTTGAAATAAAAGATAAATAAAGCAAATAATTGCAAGAAATATATAATAATAAGAAGAACAACAACAAAGGATACAATATACATTTATTAAACATCAATTTTTATACAACAACCAAGCTAAACAATGTTGACCACATGTTTGGGTCAATGGATTTTGAAACATAGTTTTATTATACATAATAGGTTTCCCCATTGTTTGCAGTTTTGATATCAATAAAGCCGGGTAATAAAAACCCATAGGATCGAATACAAATATATTACTAGGTTTCACGTATATAGCTATCCAATGTTCTCCACCAAGATGAGACGATTGAGTATTGACTATGACTTGATTATTTCTCAAATATGGAATTTTATCGAGAGGAACAACTCCTACAAATTCATTCCCTAATATCTGTTTTCCAATTCGATTAACCTGAACAGAACTACTTTAATACATTAAATAGTATAAAAAAACTTACTCCATTACAACTTTCTATATTTCTGTACACATATATACCAACACTGTTCTATTTGCAGTAATTTGAACTTCATTTTCAAATACTCCATAGATTATTACATTGACTGGTTCAGTAATTGCTTTTGCAAACTTTAGATATCCAGCGGTAAATTTCCATTTTGGGGTAATTGACTCTGATTTAAATCAAAATCGAGGGCTAAAACAAATGTAAAAAATGGGTATTTGGTTTTAAATTCTTCTAGAGTTATTCCACAATTCAAATTTTTATCTAAATAACCCAGATTTCTAACAATACTCTGCATATATGTCGCACAATAAATGTCATTTTCGAAATCTTGAATATATGTTTCTCTATAATCAGTATTTTTTGACAATGTCAATGATGTAACACCAAAGGTTTTGAAAATTGAGCTGGAAGCAGTATATGATCCATTATATTGTGTTTCACTATGAAATGTTATCAGAATAAAATTAGGCATTCTTCTACCACCAAATATTTGTTCTTTATAGAATGATGAAGCACCTTTAGCAATAGCGAATTGTACAATTTCCTTTGTTTTTAATGGATAAATTGCATGTTTTGAATTAAGTCCTAATTGATGACCCGCTAATACTGAGGGGTCCACTCGAACTCTTTACACCAATAATTTTGCATCAACTAATTGACATATTGGTGCACCAGTTGCACTAGTAAGAGATAATGCAGAATCGAACCTTTTCAGTCTAATATGTACATTAACTCCCGGTAGTAAATATTTCGGTTGTTCCATAAAATCGAGTTGTAATGATGAGCCCATGGTGAAAACCTTTGAGCCTTTAACCCACTTTTTTCTTTCATCATCACTACCATAACCCATAGGAGTAAGACATGTATTTTTAGTATTGGAATTGTAATTTAAAATAGTTTCTATTAATGCCTTGTGAATGAATGTATTATTTCCGCCCTATATTATTAAACCCCAACACTGCATCTTTAAAATGAGTATGAAACAGGAAATTGTTCGGTATTACATCTGCATTGGCATCCAAAACTTTTCTATCATTATCTACAACTTTGATCTGAACAGTCAATAAAGTATCGTTCAAATCTAAATATTCAGTTTGCGAACCATTAATATAAAATTCGATATCATTTCTACAATCAGTAATTGAATTCATAGGAAAAACTTCCTCAAAAGCCACAAATTCTATTACAGCCTGGGGAATGGTCTATCAAATATACATAATTCGGATTTACAACAAATCATTTTGCAAATATAGTTCCATGTCCTTTCATTCGTTTGTTTATACGTGATTTTCTATGTCTTTTACGTTTTGGAGCATGAGCAGTAGTCGAGGGTGCATCTTTTTGAAACATACCGCAACCCCTGGTAAAACCTTCCCTAATTCTGCTAAAGCATTTGTTTTTAAGGATGGTAATATTTTTTGTTCATTCATAATCACATCTTTTGCAGTTTTCATATCAAAACTACCAATACGTTTAAGAATAGGCAGAGCAAATCTACCAATTGTTTTCAACCATCCCGATTCGTACTGTTTACCAATAAAATATGGTAATTCACCGGCAGATTGGCTACCACTATACATACTAATAATATCAGAATTAGCCATCTACTTTACGAAAATGTAATGTCAAATGAGTTTTTGAACCTTTTGGAAAGTTTATAAGTTTTCCACTATCATCACGAATATTTATTTATACTATATTGTTTATACATGAGCTTGCAATTGGTAAATACATGGGATTATCGATATTTATATTGACAACTTCATCATGTTCATATTTTCCAATCCATACCGATTTCAATAGAGGAACACTGGAATCGCTAACAATTATGGGTTCGATAATGTTAGTATATATGAACATTTGTTGATGATGTTCTAGTATTCTTGGTTTGCGTATACCAGTCGATTTTTCTCGATATTTTTGATTATCTAATCCAAGTGAATTTGCCAAATTTTTATCAAATGTAACTTCGCAAATATCATCATTCAAACTGAAGGTAAACATCAAATCTTTCACCATTTCCAAATTTTTAAATGTGTGAACAATTAAATTTTAAATATTTAAGTAACACGTCAAGTTTATCAAAATATAATTCGTCAGCAAAGGTGAAAGACTCTTCAACTTCATTATTATACGACACAAATATTTTGATTTCTTCTTTCACTATACTGTTTGCTTCAAATAGATTAAAATGTAATAAATATTCCGTTTCCGTAACAATATTTTTCAACTTATTGCAACCCATTCGTTTGGCATCTTCAATAGTTTCGAATGTTATTGTAAATGGTTTAAAATCACATCTGATATTTATTTTTATTTATTTTTGAAATTACAAAGACTTCATCACTCCAATTTGTATCAAAATTTTTAATAAATGGTGATGCACTAATTTTACTAATTTTAACATGGTCACCGACTTTATATTTAGGTTTTGCAATTTTTACAGATTTCTTAGAATAGAATGTTTTTGATGTAATATCAACCGGTCTCAATCCATTCAGTCCTAGATGTGATGAAAGGTGAATCCGGATAATCCCTTATCTTTTCTTGTCACCTATATCGGGCTGTTGGCGCATTTAGAGCCAGCCTTGATCCTTAGAAATACTCTTCTGGGCGGTTTGAATAACCGTTATCTGTTTTTAGTTTCAGCAATCAGCGTCTTATTTATAACAAGTTTTTGTAAAAACATTTATTAGATTTAATAAAATATTAAAACATATTTGTTATTTATTTATTTAAATTACCTAAACGCTTTAGTAAATTAATTGGAGTGAGATTTGTGAATATTTAAACAACGTAATTTTTGATTATTTAAATAAATCATTGTAATTTAAATTTTAATAATTAAAAAAACCTAATAAAATCAAATGTGACTACACATAGTTTTGTTTATTTTAGTTTAATTTGTTTTCAAATGACAAATAATAACTTTTTATAGTCAAAAGGTAATTCATATTCAAATTTCCAGAGTAGTGAAGATCTTGAAATCGTAAAAGAAGATTAACACTTGAACGATATTGATTTCTTTGATTCAGACGATTGATTTAATTCTCCTGATAATTTTATGAAATCATCACCAATGGAATATGCGAACAAACTAAATATTAACTCTCATGAAGTATGATCGAATATTATCAGTAAAAAAAACTTAAAACAAAAACACTTAGTATTGCTACTGAAGAAAATTTTAATTATTTTAACTTGGAAACTTTTTTACTCCTTGAACTGATGTTCTTACAATGTTGCTTAGTTTATCAATTATAAGAGCTTTATTTTTTACCCCTTTACAAATAGTATTCAAATCTGAAATGTTATTTAGTGGTAGAAATTGGTAAAATCTTCAAATCTTCTCCATTATCGATAAAGGACATGAAATTTCAAGTTTATAAACAAATAATAAAAGACACATAAAAACACACTAAAATCACTAAAACTTCAGAAGATAAAACATCTTACTTGCATTGAATTGAAAAAGTCAAGATCTGAATTATTCCCAGATACTGCGTGACCATGGGATTGTGAATATACTGAAAAATAATAAAATAATTTTAGTTAAATATTGATTTGTTTGTTATAAATGTCAAAGAACAATTCCATTTAGCTGAATCCAGTTACACAAATTATAACTATTGATGGATGACAGTGACTGTAAATTGTCTACTTTGACTGACTATAAATGAGCCAAAAAATAGAAAGAGGTTTCAAATTCGGCTAAAATCGAGTGACTTTATTTATGAATGGCTTTAGTAAAAATTTCATGCTCTTCATTTTTACCAGCAACGTACTTTTATAGGAATGTGAGATAAATTTTAGAAATAAATTCTTACTGATTTAATAGACGATATCCTTATTTTAATATGCAGGCCGTCCATAACGTTATTGTGCAATTAAAAATACTTGTGATTTTATAAGTATGTGATAGAAAGATTCTGTTAAAAAGATTAGAAAGCTTGATGTATCTCGGTTTTTGGTCTTTAAAAACTATATTTAGTATTTGTTTTCAAAATAAGATAACTGATTTCTTGAATTAATTACATCCATATTTTAAAAACAAAACAAAACTATATTTTTAAAAACAACTCAAAATCTTTCTTATTTAAACAAGAAGGATATTTTCGCAAGCATAAGTCAATAATTGAATAGGTAATATTCGTACGCAAACATTCAATAAATATTTTATTTTAATTTTTAATCATTCTTAAATATATTTAATTTATTATTTTAATTTATAAATTTATTATCTACTTTTATTTAGTATCAAAATTTTTAATAAATGGTGATGCACTAATTTTACTAATTCTAACATGGTCACCGACTTTATATTTAGGTTTTGCAATTTTTACAGATTTTTTAGAAGTCAATGATGTTTTTGATGTAATATCAACCGGTCTCATTTAAAACTGGAAATTAAATACTAATTCTATTTAATTATTTTCACATATATAAATAATAATGAAGATAATAAAATAATAATTGTCACAATAATGATACTCGTTCTAAATTTAATAATTTTTTCAAATTTAATTAAAGGGTTTCCCAGGCCAATCTGGCATCGTTTCATCCGTGTTTGACATTTAAAAATATCGAATTTGTATTTCGATTACTATTGTC